>PVIR01001231.1:0-131558 GCA_004026965.1 Petromus typicus | reverse complement strand
GAAATATCATAAGTATAAAGGCAAAAATATAGACATCCAGCAAATAAAAGCTAAAAGGAAAGAAGTGTATCTGTATCAATATTAAATGACATAAAATTTAAGACAAGATAGAGATGTGTAGGGCAAAAGGAGGATGTAGTAATCTTAATCTATGTGTACTAATAATTTCAAAATGCACATAAAAAACTTGAACCCCCCCAAAATAAACAGATACCCAGAGAAGTTATATCTCTAAACTTTAAAACATTTCTCAGTAACTCGCTGATTAAGCAGACAAATGAAAATAAAGGTATAAGAGATTTAGCATCTTGCATAACAAATCTGACTTAGTGGATCCTCAGAGAATACTGTCCCCAATAGCCAGAGATCATATATTGTCTTCAGGTACACAAAAAACACTTGCCAATATAGACCAGCCTTGGACTGTGAAACCAGGCTCCAAGAGGGACTGAAGTACATTATCTCATCACAGTGGAATTAAGTGAGGCAAGAGTTAGTAAAGAAGAAATTTTGAAATTCCCAATACATCCCTCAAGAAAGCTTAAGTCAGAAGAAAACCACAACAAAACTAATCACATTTTGAGCTAAATGAAAATGAAAATACAAAAAAACTTGTGAAATCCACATATTTAAAAGCCCTTTTATTCCCTTTCCTATAAACTTTTTTCTTTTGGTCATTGTTCTTATGAATTTGTAGAAGCTTTTAAGATATTAAATAAACTAATTCTTTCATTTTTCTGTAATTTAAGTTGCAAGATTTTTTCTGGTATGTCAGTTGGCTTAAGACTTCTT
Organism: Petromus typicus; assembly: GCA_004026965.1. NCBI lineage: Eukaryota > Metazoa > Chordata > Mammalia > Rodentia > Petromuridae > Petromus > Petromus typicus. Next base: position 130,766 of record PVIR01001231.1, on the reverse strand, counting down.
AAGGCTACATTGAAATTTTCATTTAAAACTTTTGTGTAACCAAATTTATATGTATCTTTCTTTCATAGTTTCTGCATTTTTGTGTTGTTGAACAGCCATCCTCACCTCATATTATTTTAGTGATTTTAATTTTTTTTTTACATTCAAATAAGCAACCTTTTGGAATTTACTCTAGGATATAGTGTGAGGGGAAGATACCATTATTTTTCTCCAGATGCCATTTTTTTAATAGCACTACCATTCCTATATTGGTAGACATTAAAGTGGTTCTAGATTTTCAACATTACAAGCCCTCTGAAATAATTAATCTTACACTTTTGTGATATATAGACACATACACACAATATATATGTGTATATATATATGTATATATATGTGTATATATATGTATATATACATATATATACAGATATATGTATATATAATATATATATAATATAATATATATAATAAATAATATATATATATAGTAGGTTTCTGAGTCAAAGGTTATGTACATTTATAATGTAAAATCTAGTCTTCCACTTAATAAGCAGTGCAATTCTTGCTCCTGCAAAGCCTCCAGGATGGGTGCAGGGAGAAAGCTGTCAGCCCCTCCCAGAGTCCTGACTTCTCTGCAGCCAGACACTCCCCTTCAGTCTCAGTTTATTGATCTCTGGAAATACGCAGCATCATGGACAGGATGGTGGGCCATGGGGCAGGCAAGTCAATGTGAATACCAATCCCACATCCAACACTTCCAAGCAGTGAGCCTTAGGAAAGTGACCTTCTCTTGCCTCATTTGCTCATCTGAGAAAATGTTGTAACTACCCTCTTTACACATTAATTGTTACTACCTTGGTCATTGGCCCAGGCAGGCTCCTTAAAAACTAGCATCGTCTCTAGTAAGTGTGGAATAATAGTACTTAGTATCACAAAAGGTTGCCTAATATAATTCATACTGATCTGACTTACCTTTGCCTATCATTTTAAACCAAGAATCTTAAAATTATAGCTACCTTTAATCATTATTCTTTTGTTTTCCCTTTGTATTGTTTTGTTTCCTTCCAATATTTTGCATTAGGTTAATTTGTTCATGGATTTGATCATCCTGAAAGTACTGATGAAATGGAAATGTTTCGTGTCCCTTGTTCCTGCACTGGTCATACCTAGTGTCAGGTTTTGTGTCTTTGCTGTCAAAAGCTATTACACCCTCCCAAGGGAGACCTCTTCAAGCCCCAGTAATGGCTGCTCCCTGACCCCTGCCCTTCTTTTCCTTGACTTTCCTTTGTTCATTTATTGACCAAATATTTATTCTGTGTCTGAGGGACTGCATGCATTCAGTGGGGATCATAGCACAAAGTTCGTAACAAATATCCCCATCCTCACTCCTTATTTTTCTCCATCTCATTCTAAGCAGGGTATGGAAAACTACTTATCCATATTGGAAATCATATAATAAATTTCAGCATTCTTGGTAGAGAGCCAAGAAGAAATTCTCTTGGCCCCATGATATCAGGGAAGATTATAGTCCCCATCTTTAAGGCACTCCTTGTTTTATTTCTTGGGGATATAAAGCTTTCTTGTCTAGTAAACTCCTTGTCATTCTACAGGTCCAACCTCAGACACTGAGCTAATTCTCTAACTCCTCTGAGGATCCTCTCTGAATGCTACATGAATCTACATTAAACAAATATAGACATGATAAAATAAATGCACTTCTGAAAAAGGGAAACAAGATTGGTAGGGAATAGACTACATTCTCCTTAGGTAGTTGTTATGGCTGGTGTTTAGATTCTGCTCCCATAGCCTCATGATTTTTTAGAAGAGGGTGTGATGCTGGGATTAAGAATGTGTGAGGAGGGCCGGGGAGTTAGCTCAGTGGTTCCGGCACCTGTCTTGCAAGCGCAAGGACCCGGGTTCCATTCCAGTAATCACATACCATACTGGGCATGGAGACTCACACCGAGCAGCAACCAGTACCACATACTACAGTGCCGGGCGTGGTGTCTCATGCCTGTAATCCCAGCACTCGGGAGGCAGAGGCAGGAGGATTGTGATGTGAGTTTGAGGCTGAGCTCAGGGTCAGCCTGAACTACAAAGTGAGACCCTGTCTCAAAAATTTAAAAATGTGTAGTTACTAAACCACTGCACCAGTGATGGGTTTGGTACCGCCCTAATCTTGGTGACTGGATGAGATAAAAGGGGCAGAAAGACACTAATAAGGCTCCTTGTTACTTTTGCCGTCTTCCACCACTGTGAAATGTCACTCCCCTACCCCCGCCTTGGAGCCAGCTGATGATGGACTCTAACTTCAACTTCCTGTGAGCTAAATATACCTTTACCCTTCTAACTTTTGATGTTGGGTATTTTGTCTCAGCAAGGAGAGAAAAGTAACTAGTGGATGATAAAGACTGAATGATTATTGTTTATTCCTTGAACGAGGCCAGGTATATAGAAGATAAGACTACAGCCTTCAAATATTTAAAGACTTTTCTAGTATAATTTGGGTTTGAGGACCAAAATTGGGGAATGCTTTCAGGAAATAAAAGACAGAAGCAGGGACAAGATACCCTGGAAGCCAGCATTCCAGACGGCAAAACTCGCACATCCACTTATGAGTCCTCGTCCCAGCCTCACACCTTACACAGGAAGTCAATCCTCTGTCCTGGAGCCCAGCGTCCATCTTGTTTTCTCACCACAGCATCCCAGAGACCCTGAGGATGGTTCAGGCATCATCAATGGTCCTTCAGATTTGGTCCTCGCTGCCTGAGGAGTGAAGCGTAGCTCTGTGCACATCTATTTTTAAGCAGGCAAATTTATTTAGCCATGCCTAAGAGGCCCCGGGAAGCTGTTTATTGTTAGAGTAAACCTGTGGTTTTGGAAGCCTTTTCTGTCGCAGCAGGCTGTGCCATTAGAGTCCTGACATGGTTTCTGGTCACGCAGAGGAGAACTGCCAGGGTATTATTTTAAGACCATCCCAGTGCTGTGCGGCTTCACCCGGCACACTCAGGAGCCTGCACTACACTAACAAGTTCACACTCCCCGCTCGCCTGTGTGTCAATGAGAGGTTAAAAGAAAGGTTTAGTGAGGCGCGGAAATTCATATTTCAGCAGGGAGTGCATGGTGTGGCTGAGGAGCCGAAAGCCTCTCTTATCGTGGGCAGCTGGACCACCTCGTCTCTCTCATAAGTAAAGGGAGGGACAAGGAAAAGCAAGGCTTTGGGTAAGGAGAAGAGGGCGCTGCTTCACTACCCCCTCTGCAGCTGCCCATTGGTGCATCACATAGTCTGTCTACTACCACCTTCCCTTTTTTCACTCTTACAAGCCACCACTGTCTGCCTATTGGTCTCTTTTAATCATCCGAATACTCTAGTCTGGAAATGGAAAGTGTCTCAATTTTCATTGTTGTTGCTATAAAAAAAAATACCTAAAGTGTACAGTTAGTAAAAAGAGGTTTGGGGGTCCAAGGGCATAACATTAGCCCCTGCTCAGCTCAGGTGGGGGCCTAGGCCTCACAGGTGTAACAGTGCATGTGGGAATGATCGCAGGTGAGATAGGAAGCCAGAGATTTGGGGTTGGGCTGGCTTGTATGTAGCAACCTCCTCTTGCACGAACTAGATCTCTCCTGGTGCCCATCATTTACCCTTCCAACGGCAGCATCCCAAGCAACCTCATTGCCGTGCACCAGGCACTGCCTGCTAAAGGTTCCCCACCTGTTCATGGTACCATGTTGGCGTCCAAGCTTCCAAGACATGAACTCTCACAGGAAAAGTCAAATCCACACATAGCAGAGCAATAGCAATTTTAGCATTCTTCTTCGTTATTTCTGGTAAGGTTCCTACCATTGCTCTGACTTGGAACCCACAGTCTTTTCACCTAGTCCAGATCCAGAGACACAGATCTATCGTAGTAACCAAACCTGGTGACATCACGCGTCCCTTAAATACCAGCAGTATTCTCCACTTTCCATCCACTCCAGGCAGTAGAACGTCTCCGGCTATTAGATCTAAGAAAGGAAAGTTCTCATTGGATATGGTCCTTCTTTGAAAAGTAAAATTATTGTGACATTTCTTGACAACTACTTAAAATGTAGGCTGCAAACCTCTGGTCATGAGCCAAATCCAGTCTGCAGCTCAATTTTATCTGGTCAATACAAGTTAATTTTTAAAAATGGTGACACCATTATAAAATAGGGTGACCCCATATGAAAACCCAGATTAGCTGCTTTGCAAGGAATGGACCTGCATTCTCAGATACCTTCCTCTGACTCAGGCTGAGCTGCTTTGTGACAAATAGACGAACATTTCCAGCTTCTTCCATCACATACCCACATCATCATGTGTGTTGGCTCCCTGGCCCTGGAGCTGATAATTTCTTGACTCTGTCCAAGCTAGTAACGACCAATCATATTGTAAAGCCAGCACCATGACTGGGAATGTTCTGCTTTTAAGTTCTGTCAGCATAAAGGAACCTACACTGTTCCTGAGAGCTCATTTAAGATTTACATAGAGGAATTCATTGAGATCATAAAGACTTACTTGTAGGGCCAGGGAGTTAGCTCAGTGGTTCCGGCGCCTGTCTTGCAAGCTCAAGGACCCGGGTTCGATCTCCGGTAACCACATACAATACTGGGCATGGAGACTCACGCCCAGCAGCAACCAGTACCACATACCACAGTGCCGGGTGTGGTGGCTCACGCCTGTCATCCCAGCACTCGGGAGGCAGAGGCAGGAGGATTGCTGTGATGTGAGTTTGAGGCTGAGCTCAGGGCCAGCCTGAACCACAAAGTGAGACCCTGTCTCAAAAAACCTTAAAAAAAAATAAAAGGATAACTTGTAGCAGCACACATTTCATTGAGCCTTTATTTACTGCCTGATGCATGGAGCCCCAAGTTGGACAAGACAAAGTATAGCCATAAAAAGCAAGAAATCTGATGGAGAAATGCCTAAGAACAACTTCTCTCTAATACCTGCACTTTCTGAAGTTCTCAAAAGTAGTGACTGTAAGTGGGGAGAAACGTATCAGAGTACCTTCTTATATTTCTCTCAAGTTTACTACGTACTTACTGTGGTCATGGTGTAGACAGAAGATGACAGATTCTGTGTTTAAAACATTTTGCTAAGGAACTTGAAAGCCTGGGGGATTGTTTGAGAGCCTTGGCTTCTGCAGGCTGAATGTGATCAAGGTTCCCGATCACATTGTGACTGTGGACCCTGAAGGCAGGTCTCTCAGCTGACATAACAGAGATACGCTTGGTTCAGAACGTGATCTGTGGAATCCACAGGCGACCGCAAAGGGCAGCTCCAGAATCACACAAGAGCGTGGTAATTCACAGTGGCAGACTGCACGCTTAAGTAGTGCCCTGGCTCTTCCCTTGGGATCTCACTTCCAAGTCGTTATTTCATGTAACCCACAAAGATTGAACAGTAGAAACGAAAGTCCTCTTCAGAGGCATAATAATAGAGCATGTGTACAAAGCCCTGTGAGACATCACGTCACAGATCCAAGAAGCTAGAGAACCCTGCAACAGAATGGGTCCGATCAGGAGATAGCAACCACACAGTGGGGCCGGGGAGTTAGCTTAGTGGTTCCAGTGCCTGTCTTGCAAACACAAGGACCTGGGTTCGATCCCCTGGTAGCCACATACATTACTGGGTGTGGAGACTCACACCCAGCAGCAATCAGTACCACATACCACAGTGCCGGGCGTGGTGGCTCATGCCTGTAATCCCAGCACTCGGGAGGCAGAGGCAGGAGGATTGCTGTGATGTGAATTGGAGGCTGAGCTCAGGGCCAGCCTGAGCTACAAAGCAAGACCGTGTCTCAAAAAAAAAAAAAAAAAAAGGAAACCACACAGTGGGTGAAGCACGGGAAATTTAATATAAACAGTTAACAGTTAGGGTTAAAAAAAAGAAAAAGAAAATGTCATTGCCTGCAAGGAAAGCCTAGAGTGTGTGTAACAAGAAGTAATGTTCTCAAGTGCGGGCTGGAGAACAGCATACAGCAAGAGTTCACGGGACACACTGAGGGCTGGGAGACTGCGAGAAGGAAGGACCAGTGGGTGACCCTCAGGAGCACATGCAATCAGGGGGAAACTGTGGAGGGTTGGGAATGAGACTGCCAAGGGAGTGCAGGCAGCACCTTCATGCAGGATGGGGTTGGCTTCTGTGTCGAGAAGGCTGCAGAAAGGATGTTGCCAGACAGAGGCTCTGAGGTCACACAAAGCCATTTGAGTCGTACTAGGGAAGCTTCTGTCATGTATCTTCATACCTCACCACTGACTCCTCCTGACTCACGCAGGAATTGCAGGAAGCCTCTTCTCTCAATGTGTTCTACCATATATAAAGCATATGCTGGAGGCTGTATTTGGAGTTGAGATGTAATAAATGGATAGTGACACAAACCTCAAACAAGATACACACCAAACATACACACACACACACACACACACACACACACACACACACACACACACACACACACCTAAATAATGCACAACTAGTGACTTTTCCAGAACCTCACTTAAAAATAGCTTTGCAAGGGCTGGGGATATAGCTCAGTGGTTCTGGCCCCTGTCTTGCAAGTGCAAGGGCCCGGGTTCCATCCCCGGTACCACATACCTATACTGGGCGTGGAGACTCACCCCAGCAGCAACCAGTACCACACACCACAGTGCTGGACGTGGTGGCTCACGCCTGTAATCCCAGCACTCAGGAGGCAGATGCAGGAGGATTGCTGTGATGTGAGTTGGAGGGTGAGCTCAAGGCCAGCCTGAACCACAAAGTGAGACCCTGTCTCAAAAAAACAAAAAAACCAAAAACCAAAACCAAAACAAAACAGCTTTGCAAGCTCATTATCAGCAAATGTGTACTATAGTGGTAAAGTATGTCTTCAAACAGAAAAAAGATGATAATTAGAGAAATTCCTATCTACATAAACAAATGATCTTTCAGGAATAGTGAAAGGTGACTCAATATAAATCTATTTTATTTTTAATCACACTAAATTATTTGACCCTTTAAAGGAATAATAGGCATGAACTATTATGTGCTGGGTCACACCCAAGAATCAGTTTGTGAATATACTCACCAACAATTGTGAACATGTACTAATAAAGTTACAAAGACGTATTTAACAACAATGGGACAAAAGATGAGGGGGACAGAAAAGGAGAATATGGCGTTCAGATTTATGTATAAGGCAGCATAGTCACACTGCCAAAAATCCTAGGTAAAGAGAGATCATGAAGGCATAAAGAAAAAAATAAGTTTATACCGAAAAACAAAGTAGAACTATTTAAAGCTATTTAATTGTATTCAAGATAGTATATGAGTGTAGACAGGAAGCCCCCCCCCAAGAAGTTTAAGGGCGTTGGACATGTTCTGTTTCTTAAGATGGTAATGGTAATGGGCTTATAGGTGCTTAGTTATTTTATCTATCGGATCTCCATTCTTTTGTATATATGATAGTAAGCTATTTAATTTCACACCTGTGACCAAGAAAATACATTCTATAGCTAGAAACACATAGCATAGGAGAGAAAGGTGAGTTCAACCAGCACTTGGTAAAAGCCTGCATCCCAGTCCTGGGCTACATGCTTCTATGTACAGAGTCATCAAAAGGCAACGTTAGCTGGTGACTTCAAAAATCAAGTGTCCATGAGGGTCAGGGAAGAGGCAGTGCAGTTGTTTGTGACACTCTAAAAAACACATGTGTCTCTATCCGGCTGTCTCCAGGACGGATGGGAATTCTGTGTGAACCATGTAATTTTCAATAGATTCTGAAAATGATTTGAGAATATTATCGCTGCTCCAGGTCATCGCCGTGAATCTTCTTGGCATCCAGGAAGAAGAATGAGCTGGCACTTTATTTAAATTAGGTAATTGCAGGGATGTACCAGGAAGGCAGGGAAGTGTCTGGCTGCAGACAGAATGGGTTTAATGAGGGATTTCGGGTAGCAGAGTGAGACTTCTCCCTAGATCTTGCCTGAAGAACATACCGTTGATGTTAATCAGATGAATTGTAAATGTTTTCTTCCCCCTTTAATCACGTGCATGGGGGAACCACAGTTTCCCAAATAAAATGCAGTTTTCCTTGGAGCCAGCTCTAATTGGAAGACATTGATTATGTTTGCATCTTCACAGGGCCTGAAAGAAATGAAGAGCCAAATAAAACCAAATATCAACAGAGCACAGAAGTAATTGTTGTGAGGTGGGCTGTAGGCTTTTCCTGTCAGGGAAAACAGATCAGTGTAGACATTGTCTTTTCTGCACACTGTAATAAAAAGTCTTCCGGGAGGGCACTAGCCATTTTCTAGGCCTAGAAATTAAATGGTAAAAGTAGTTTAGGGAATGGGAGTGGAGCTTGACAGTGGAGCACTTGCCGAGCGTGGGAGTCACACTCAGTGTCCAGGAAAATGGCCTGTGTACGCGGGTTATGCCTGCATGCACACAGAGACATATACATATGCATTAAATGTAGATTCTTACCTGTGTGCTTCTACTTAGACAGAGAAAATAACTGATAAACTGCCACTAATTAGTTGTCACTGTAAGCAAGCCCCATGGGTTAGTTGGAAGTCACTGGATTCATTCAGGAGGCAGTTAATGTATGCTCCATATATACAGTCACAGTACCATGCTAAATTATGCAAATGTGAATCAGATACTGCGCTCAAATAGTTCACAGCCTGACAACAAGACAACACAGTAAATAATTAAAACAGAATCTATTTGGCTCTTGGTTATGGTGTCTCTTTTATTCCCTCATAGCACTTTTCTCAATTTGTAATGAGACTTTTCTGTTTACCTGGGTAGAGGACCACCACTGTCTGGCCTGTGATGATGCATTCATTGGTACCTGGTGGAAAAGTCCGCTTTGCTGTAGAGCACAGGGGTGCCACGTGACTCAGCCTCGGGGCTCAGTAACAGGCGTGCAAAGGAAGTCGTGACTGGGTTGTGTCTACACCACATGTGGGAGTCTTCTAGGGGAGCCAAGTGGAGAACGGTTGTCAGTGCCGAATGATAGATGATGTGTCGTGGGCCAGACAGAGGAGAGAGCTTCCTCAACGTTAAATAACTTGCAGATGAAAATTCTCCTCCAATCTAAATGCTACACTTTTAATCCAAAGATGGCAGACAGTTCTGTTCGCAAGATTATGTATCCTATAAGCTTACTGTTCAATCCCTGAGATAGTCTGAATTTCATAGTGTCTCACTTAGGCCAATCAGTCCATTCTTGGATATCTTCTTCTTTCTCCTGGTAAGTTTGTGATACATAATAATGGCATTCATTTTAGGGAAGTGGTACCTGCTGCATTTTGATCATTTTCACTTCTCTTTTCCCCTGTTCTTCCCTTTTCCTTTTCTCTACTTCCTCTTTCCATCTCCACAGGGTGGATTTGACGGTGTCCAGTCATCTGTCCTTTATTTTGCTCCTTAAATTATTGATATTTGGGGTTTCTTATATAAGAGGGACTATGTAATATTTAATCTTCTGTGTCTGACTTACTTCATTTTGCATTATGGTTTGATATAGGAAATAATATGGTCTTGATATAGGAAATAATACTGGAGATAAATTATGAGATATTGTATCTCACAACCAGTTAACTTTGATATACCAAGCTCGTGTTATCTAAAACAAATCAAAGAATGAATTCTAGAAACAATGGAGAGTACAAGTAGGAAGATATTTACTGATAGGATAACCCCTGAGAGACAGGAGGAGACCCAAGGGAGAACTCCAGAGACCCTACTCTACAGAGGAGTTTATAATGCAAGATCCACATGGGCACAGGGTGGGCCACAGCCACGATCATTTATACTAGGTTACTGGTATAGTCACTTAGGTAATAGAGGTCCAGTTGGAAAACCAGTTGTGTAACAAGTGTGGATGAAAAGGACAAAGATTCTCCTAGGACGTGCTTGGTCTGGAGGTCTCTGGTTACCCACTGGGATGGCTGACGTCTGTCTAGACTTCACCAGGCTCAGTGTCAGTCCTCTGAGAAAGTGTGCAACTTTGGTCATCTTATCTTTATGCTGAGGCTTCGTCTATAACAGATGTGCCTCCAGCCACAGTTCTGGGGTGCTTTACCTTTGTCCTGCCTCTGTTAAGGACTTTGCCTTATCTGACTGCATCTAATTTTTCTGTCTAATTAACATATTTGTAATAGTCTCAAGAGCCATCCATTTTCCTACAAATAAATCAGAAAGCTTTACCCAAAGTGGTACAGTTGAGTCAAATGGAATTTCTCTTTTTAATTTTTTGAGGGATCATCACACTGATTTCCATTGTGGTTATACTTTTTCACACTCCCAGCAGCAAGGTAGAAGGATTCCTTCTTCCTTTTTTCCCACACCTTCACAAACATTTGTTGTTATCTGAGTCCCTGAAGATAAATCTTTCCCTAATTTTATAATTATAGTATTCAAGGAATATTTCTTGCAGGAGTTTGGATAATCAGTGAGGAAGAACCATTTCAGAAGCACTGTGGGGAGCTTGGCTGCATGCTAAGAGAGGCAGAAATGTGTACAGCTTGCGAAGTTCCTACAACTAGTATAGGTGATATATTCACAATTAAAAAAAAAACATTTAAAGTAGGTATCATGTTGAGGTAGGATAGAAGCAAAGATAGAAAGGGAACAAAGACATCGAGATTTTTCAATTATAATTTTTTTTTTAAACTGCAGCTTTGGAACACAAAAGCATCCAAGAAACTCATTTAAAAAAAAAAAAGTCCAAAGAGTCTTAAAGAGACAATAAGGGGCCTACTTTTCACTCATAAATTCCACTTCCTTCCACGGATCTCCATTCTCAAGGGAGCAGCAAATGAATGGGCCATGTAACCTCAGACACATGTGAATGGTTTGCATTCTTACATAGCCCTCCAGATGGGTCACTTGATGGGCAGCAGGGGTACATATCCTAGATCACCTGTCCTGAAGACACTCCCAAGAGCCCACAGACAACCCAAGTCCGGATAATAGAGCATCTCCTTTCTCTGAACACTTGCACTCCACCCTCGAATGACTCTGTTTGAATTTCTACCCAATAAATCCTTCCCATGCTTCCCACTAACCAGTCCTATAAATACCTTTTTCACCTGGGGAGTCAGCCAGCCTGAAACTTAATTCTGTGGGTCAGGCGATCATAGTGTCTTTTGTTTGACTTTGGGCAATTTCTGGGACCCTCTTTGATGGCGGTGTATCAGGGAGCTCCATGAAACCACCCAATAGAGAAAGCCTATTTTATGATCATTTTCCAAATGAGTGTACTGTTCATGAAAGATAACTTGGCCAAGATCAAATAGCCGACTATTGAAGACACGTTGGTGCTAATATGTAAAACCAAGCATTGTGTCTCCCTCAAGCCCATTTACAGTCCAGAACAGGAATACCTAGTCAGTGTTCCCAACCTGTCTTCCTTGTTTCATTTCCATAGGAAGTATATTATGATGTGATATTCTTTAAAGTAAATTTGGGGCACTATAAACAGCTTATGTTATTACAAGATTTCACAGAACCAGAACTGTTCATATATTTATGAACCTTGTACCTTTCCACGATGGGGGAGAGTATGTTGATGTTGTAAAATCTTTTGGGCCACAGAGTGCTGCTTTTCCCTCCTCACAGTCTGCTTGATGCCTTTCAGATTTAGGAAGAAGAGCTGGAAATATGGACATAGACAATGCGGACCACTTCAAGGCCTACGCAGTTTGCGTTGAGTTTCAGCTAGATCTTCTTGAACCATTTACAAATTTAGGGCATTTCCTTTTAAGATTCTTGGGGGATTTAATGATTTTTTTTTAATGTATTCTTTTCTTTCTGTTTGCCTTACCCCACAGTATCTTCTTGGAAAACCAAGAGTCTCTGGTCCCTCTGGTGCAGGCTGCCTTGGACATTGGCTTTTCTGCATTCCAAATAGCTCTTCCCTATATCTTATCATTTGGAATTGTATTATTTCCTTTACTTCCTGCCAGCCCACAGAAGGTAACTGCTTTTGCAAGATTGCATAGGCAGGACTGGTGACATGAGAGCTAAAAAGAATTTTACCAATAGACAAGGAATCTAAAAAAGATGAGTTTATTTAGATCAGTACAGTGCCAGGGGAGCCCACAGCTCAGTTTCCAGGAGCAGAGTCCTGCAGTCAAGGGGAGAGATTGGAGTTTTCAGAGGACTGGAGGATATAGAAAAGGGTCTACACAGCAAACATGATTATCTAAGTAGGGTAGGTCTTGTAACATCTTGTAGACCTTCTAGGAGCAACCGTGTTGAGTTTAAAATTATATGTTTACAGTAGCAGTCCTGACAAGACTAGTCACCTCTGGTACTCAGAAAGCCTTTACCTTTAGATAAGGAGAGGGTAAGGTGGCCTCTGCGTATGTTTTAGACAAGATAGTCAGGGACTCTTGGGGAGGGATGAATGGGCCTTCTATCAAAAAGTTTTTTTTTAGGTTTTTTTTGAGACAGGGTCTCACTTTGTGGTTCAGGCTGGCCCTGAGCTCAGCCTCCAACTCACATCACAATCCTCCCGCCTCTGCCTCCCGAGTGCTGGGATTACAGGCGTGAGCCACCACGCCCAGCACTGTGGTTTGTGGTACTGGTTGCTGCTGGGGTGAGTCTCCACACCCAGTATTGTTATGTGGTTATCAGGGATCAAACCTGGGTCCTTGCGCTTGCAAGAGAGGCGCTGGAACCACTGAGCTAAATCCCCGGCCCTCAAAAAGTTTGATTCCTGCCCACACTAGGGTGTCTCGGGGTTAACTCTTTTATTTTATGGTCAACAGCAGCACTCAGTAAGTGCACTGAGATTAGGGACAAAGTCTTTTTTTTTTTTTTTTTTTTGAGACAGGGTCTCGCTTTGTGGTTCAGGCTGGCCCTGAGCTCAGCCTCAAACTCACATCACAATCCTCCTGCCTCTGCCTCCCGAGTGCTGGGATTACAGGCGTGAGCCACCACGCCCGGCTGGGACAAGGTCTTTTTGAGGAGAGATATTTACCACCCAAGTTCTGGGACTGGCACACGGTAGACACTAAAGCTATGCTTGATGAATGGATAAAATGAACAACTGAGTCAATCCACTTCCTAGGTTTAGAGATGCGTGGGTTCTTTCAGTTCTGATAGACGAATTGGAGCCAGCTTGTGGAGACGCTTGCGTTCAAGCCTTATCCTGGAGGCAGTGTGAAGCCTTTAACATTTTTTAGAGTGGGAAATTTGAATAAGGTATGTTAAAGTGGTATTTAAAGAAGATGAATCGGGAGGTTAGTCTCCAGACAAGAGGTCTGTTATGAAGAGTCTCAGGCTGAGGGCATTAGGTGATGATGGCAAAGATAACGCTCATTGCTTATTTATAGGATTGCTTGAAATGGATGATGAATCGAGAGTTTTCAGTATATTTCATTCCAAAGGCTGACACCGTTATGGAGTAGAGAAAGGACACAAGACGAAAAATACACGTCCCTCGCCCTCCAGAGCCTCACAGGGAAGATCAGCCCCCAAATGTTACCTAATGAGCTGGGAAACTGAAATTCCAAATGAGGAGGCCTGGTAATCGCTCACCAAAGTGGGAAGACTTGATCATAACATTCCTACTGGATGCCAAGGATGACTCTTGCCTAGTGGCTTCTCGCCAGGGTCCTTGGACGGAGTTGGTTCAGACCGACCCTCTTCTTGCTGGGGACAGGATTTTCTGCCTGAGAACGTGAAGAGGTGTCTTTGTGTACCACATTTTATTCAGGAACTTCCGGCCTCGGGGCGATTGTCCCTCCACTCTTCCCACTCTGGTACTTGTATTCGAAAGCTAATAAACAAACAAAGTCTTTGGCACACCTCAGGTGTCCTGGCAGGAAATAGTCTAGGTGCACCACCCCCTCTGTTACTTTCCTCTTAGGTTCCTACACTCAGATTTGTTTACTTCCCGCTGGCCAAATGAAAGGAAAGCCATTTATATTAGTCAGAAGGAAAAAGGATTTATTCAGAGCCTGCTCTAGTGAGATGCAAGGGCCCATGTGCTCCAAATCAATGTCATAGCTTTGCCTCGATCTGCGCAACAATCTTCCTACCTATGCCTTATGAGTGCTGGGATTATAGGCATATGCCACCATGCCTGGCTTGGGGAAGGGTCATTTATAGTAAGGAACAGAGAAGAGGGAAAACACAGAGAGAATGTAGATCTTGCTTTATCATTTTCAGCCATCTTTAGCTCCTTCTCCCCTTTCTTAAGGAAAGGACACTGGGCTCCTGCCTCATGGCGCTAGCCTCTGCTCATTCTGTCCATCATTCATCAGGGCTGAGGAGAGGTGAGGGTAGCTGTCTATGGCCTAAACCTGAGGAAGTTTCCAGAAACCACTTGTCTATCAAGGGGAAAAACTAACTTTTAAAGTTCCATTTTACAGTGCTTGTGACACGCTGACTGTCAGAAACCCTTCCAGAACTTATGCTCCCCTCTTACAGATAAGGGAACTTGGGGCCCCAAAATGTGAACATATGAGAGAAATCAAAAGATACAGTGACAGTTTTGATTTTTTTCGTTTATTACAGTGAAAGATACATTGGCATTTGTTCCCCTCAAAATACTTCTCCTTCCTTTAGAAATACTTAGCCCATACCTCCTGCCAATTTCTGAAGCAGATCTGGCGGTCCATTTTCATGAAGGTCTTTAGTTGCCCTGTTGATGTAACCTAACTTGATTCAAAACTATTTCTAACTCGGAGAAGCGCTACAAGGTATCCTCATACACCTTGTTCACAAGATCTGTCATGGTGCAACTTCTGGCTCTTCCCCAAAGTCAAAATGACCATAAAAAGTAAAGATTTCAAATAGATTCAAGACATCAGGGCAGCCACAATGGCGTGACTAAGGACACTTAGGAAAGAGGACTTCCGGAACTGCTGCAGAAAGTGGCAAAAATGACGGGCTAAGCGTGTGCAAAGCAAGAGAGTATTCTGAGGGGGCTTCAAGGAACATGACTTTTATTGTGATCATATTTTCAGTTTAAACATTCTCCATATTTTTTGATCACGCCTACTATTTCCTCAGTTTGATGCATGGTAAACTCACTACGAAGAAATCATGACTCACACAGATGCGTCATTTCAGAGAAAACAGGGTCGTCAGTCATTTGCCTCACCAGCCTTCAGCTGGACATGGTGGCAAAAGATGCTGTTCTCTCAAGTCCTCACAAAAGTAGTTTGTTTGGGCTTCATACACATGTGTATTCCTGATACTTCTTCTTGGTGAGGTTGATGATGAATACATGTAGTTCTCGGCTCAAACATCACATGCTGCAGTAAATCAGAACAATAACAAATGAAACTTTCCTGAACTTGATTTCCAGGGATGTTTGCCACCTTCAAATCTGCTGGGAGGACCAACCAAGGAAGGAAAATGCTACTGGTCTATGGTCTATTGGTCTCCAGAAATTTAGGGTCTGGGTTATGTCTTTTAGCTGCCTGAGAGTTATTGTAGATTTGCCAGGACAGTGGCACTTTCTGGCTTGGGAAGATGAGTCCAAAATGGTTCTGTCATTGGGAGTTCCCAGTGGTTTCCAAAAGATGATGTCTTGTCTTCAGGGACCTTGTAGTCAGTCTTGTTTTTTCTTAATATTTTTCTCTATATATTTTGTAATTGCTTGACACCTACCAGGCAGTGACTCTATTCCTAGATTTGGTTTTGGAGCCTTTCCTGAGTTTGTTGAGAGGAAGAACTAAGAAAGAAGAGACTCAGAAACCTAATCGGTTCACATGCTCCAAAGAGGAGAATGCTTGTGTCTATGAAAGTGGTGCAAGTGTTGCTTAGAGTTCATGCCTGTCAGTCCCTCATTGTGCAGAGGACTTGAACCTGTCAGATGATGAGGTTTAGGCTCACAGTAGGACAAAGGTTGCAAGAGGAGGCAACTAGAGCCTACTTGAAAATTATCCTGCAGAGACAGAGGGCAACAGAGCTCCCCATCTCTTTGTGATTCTCCCTAGACCATTAGGAAGAGTAGTCACATGCAGCGTTCTGCTTCCTCTATGCTCTAGCGGTAGAGTACACATCCTTTGGTAAGAGTTGGGGGCATTTGTAAGCTTGGTTTTTGGAGAAACGGTGGCAGTTGAAGAATTCCAATTCTGCCCTTCATTAGCTTATCTTGGCCTCTTGGCCCATCGCCATGTCATTTCTGTCATGTACTAGCCAGGAACAATGACTCCAGGCTGTGATGACAAACCAGTGGCCAAAGGCACTGAAACCTTTTGCAACTCAGTAGTGTAAGGATGGAGAGATTCTGCCAGGACGCTCCGTCTCTCCTGTAAGAAAGACAAACCTGAATTCCATAATCGGTATCTACAGCATGCACTGTTTACCCTTTGGCTAACACATGTTCCTCAAGGCTTGTTGGTCCCTGGACCTTTTGACTTATCCCTGCAAGCCCAGTCTGCAGATGTTGGTTCAGTGCATCTCAAGAAGATGCAGGGCCTTCTCTAGCAAGCAGCAGAGGGCTCCCTCGATGCGTGGCTGGAACTTGAGACTGACTGAGTTGATCTTCATGTCCAAGCCTGGAAAGCCCACACTTCCTGTTGGCCTCACCTCTCACCCTTCCTTTGGCTTGCTGGAAACTTCTCAGCACTGAGCAAACACGAGGAGGGAGCATCAGTCAATGTGCATCTTTGATGGTAGTCGCCAGCAGACTCGAGTGGCAACATGCCTTTCCCATTCAAGTTGAAAAAAATGCACACTTCCTGGCCTGCACACGTGTGTGCCTCCAGCCTCTGCTTTGCAGGTGCTGGATCGCCAGCAGCTCAGCTCACACAGCCTTCACGCCGCAGATTCCTGGCTCCTCTGCAGCTCTGGCTGAGCTCCTCCCGTCTATCAGCACTGCAGCTGTTAAGTCAAAGAATCCCATGTGTGGATCGCTTTTACAAGCTGATGTCCTGAAACTCAATACCAAATGCCTAACTCGGAGATGCCAGATCTCGAGTTAGGGCCATAACAGAATCAATGCCAGTTCCCAAGATCCATAGGATAATCCCACCCAAGACCCTCCCCCCATAGGACATGCTTCTTCTCAGGTTGTGCAGACTTTTGGGGGCCAGATTCTTCTGTTTGCTCCCTACTGCTGAGGTCAGCATGAGTGCCGTTAGTATGCTGGGTGAGTCCTAGTTAAGAGGTAGCCAGAGCTGGGAGACATAGAGTGTCTAAAAAAATCCCCCAACTTTGCCGTGAAGACAGAAAACATTCAAGCCATGCTTTTATTATGAAAGACTAACATGCAGCAATTCTGCATGCGGAGTTGTCTCTGTCTTTGAATTAGGATGAGTATAGGAGTTACAGCTGTGCTCATCAGGAAAACTGCATTTGAAAGCACTTGAAAAGCAGAGTGTAAGAGCAACTGCATTCTCTAGTTGGCAAGTGATTTAGTTTGACTGGGCAGCATTTGCTGAGGGAACTGGAACAGGACTTTGGTCCAGCAAAACTCTCTGATTCTACGTGAAGACTCAGCTCGTCAGGGTCTTCTGAAAGCTCTAGGCAGTTGGATCTGTCTTCTGCCCTGCTGACCACGTGAGCCTTTTTTCCCCACTTTGAAAGAGAGCAGACGTAGAGCCATATTCACATTCCTAGGATGGGCCTGTTCCGGTCAGTACAGGGTTAAGGAGCTATGATCCTAGGATAACCCCTTCCACATTCACTTTGGATAGATAGAGAGGGGAAAATGCACAAGCAGAGGTTGCTCTCTGACCTCAAGCTGTAGAGCTAATGGCCCTTAAACACCTATGTGTTGAGGGCTTTTGTGAAACCTCTTCCTACGTGGGAAAGAACCTGTATATTGCCTGCACTTTGTCCACAGCTCCCCAGGACAAGGTACCCTTTAGAAGCCCCCTTTTATAAATATACCAGGCTAAAGGCAGGAAGAAGAAGGCATGTAGCAGAGCCCTTCAGATTTGGTGAGTCATTCATATCTGAGCACATCATCTTTTCATTCGAGGCAGAATTTTAATCAGAGGTGAAACTTATTCACAGGGAAAGTCATCTCATTTCTCATCGATGCACCTACCTGCTGAGTAGTTAGGATTCTCTCTGTCCAGCTCCAGGTGTTCTTCTAATCAGAGTTGGAGAGATGAGTTTTGCAATCATTACTTTTATTGATAGGAATAGATCACAATGTTCTGGAAACATCAAGTTCCTCTGCCTCCTGGGTACTAAGCTGTCATATAAATAAAGAACCCTGATGAATCCTGGAGATCTGCAGGACAGACTACTCAATAAATAGGCATCAGATGAGTTGTGAGAGTCATCTCCACGCTGATCTGAGACCCATTCCCAAGTGACAGGTTGCTCTCAAACAGGTGCCAGGATCTCAGAGCATGGGAAATGCACAATGCAAGTGGCCGGGGTTCCTTAGGCTCATGGAGTCCAAGGATATATGTTTGGTTGACAAGCAACTGATCAATGTGGGGCTGGTTTTGCTTTTAATTTGGTACCCAAATTCAGGGTTTGTGCTTGTTTCAGCAGTCCCAAAGTGACACATGGTCCACTTGAGCCAGAAAGAACTTTGAAGGCCGGGTTGTCCCAGACCCTCAATTTTTTCAGATGAGTTTTGGGGCTTGTTTGAGTTTCTGCAGCAAGACAAGTGAAAGAGCTGAGACAGGTATCCCGTGTTCCTGGCTTCATGCTTGGTATTCTTCCCCATCTCCAGGTCTGTCTGTGCATCTTGTTGCACCTTGAAAATTCTAGTCACTTGAGCCTTTTGTCTTGTTTGTTTGTTTGGCTCTGGTTTTTGCTTTTGTTTTCTTTGGGGAAACTTTTCAGAGAAAGCAACAAAAGCACACTCTTACAAGCAGGAACAGAATTTACTGAGAGCATATTAGCAACCCTCAAGCTTCACAAAAAGCTAAAGAAATCACTAAGAGGAAAGACTGAAAAGGAAGGTAGTCTCACAGGAATAGGGTAGCAGAAAATAATTGAGTTTCCTGCAAGGTGAGGCTGCTAGAATGGATGAGCCCTTTTTAATATTCTCCCATATTTGCACTCAAAAACAGAAGTCTCCAGAGACGTCAGTGTCCAGATTTGGTTAGTCCACTGGTGTTACCATCTGAATAAATACTGTTGGAGGTTGTTCAGCTCAGGCATTCATGAGCTGGACACTACTGAGGGAAGGTCCTGTTGGTCTGGCAGAGGCCACCCCTGGGAAGCCCAAGGTCAACCAGGACCCACAACACCCAATGTGCTAGCAGCCATCAGTGTTTTCTGAACTCCTCCCCTTCTGGCACAAGAGGAGAACCCTTCTAATCCCTGGGAGTTGAGCCACAGGTATGATTTGGCTTAGGAGACCCAAGTAGAAACGATGTGGTTTGCTGTGAGGGTGGAAGCACTTAAGATCTGGGATACACTTTACCACAGCCTTTCTCCACCCTGGGACTCAGATCTAACATTGACCTGCAGCAGCAGAAGGTGATGGAACTTGTATTCGCTTGGACCCCTTGGGGATGGGCATCAGCCGTCTCTCTGAGTTGTTACAACTACATGATCCTAACTGATGCTCCAAGAACACTCAAGTAAAGGGAACAGAGTGATAGTAGCCATCTTATCATGTAGCATGGAGACAAATCTGCCTTATCACTTGAAACGCTACACATACAGCAAAAAGATGGGATAGCCTGCCATTTTATTCCCGTGCTATTCAGATGAGTGTCTGCTGGGTTTCATCCCATCAGGCTCGGATGTCCAGATGTAGAAGATCATCACTCAATGGGAAATTAATAACACTTATGATGGCAGGTACGAACTACTTCCTTTGGCATAGCTTCCCTTTTAACCAGGAGTAACACACATATTGCTTAGTAGAAGAAGCTGGCCACCTCATGGTAGCCAGGAAGCAAAAAAAAAGAGGAAGCAGAGACAGATATCCCACAGTCCCTATTGAAGCTCCCAATGGCATAAAATCTCTCATTAACACCCCCCCCCCGTAAAGGCTCCACTACCTCCCAGCGATCAAGTGTAACACATAGGCCTGACTGAACAACAGACAAGCCAAAAAGTGACCAACTAGAATTTTCTGGTTCCCCTAAAAGACATGCTTGATAAGATTAATAGCCTGCTGGTCCAGATCAAAAGGCCCAGTGAATTCTTTGGTACTGGACACAGACACACTTGACTTGTCTTTGTCAAAGTTGAATGGTGAGTTGACCCCCACTGTAGGAACCTCTACCTCAGTTTCCTTTCACAAGAAGGAGGACATTTCTGTGCTGGCCCCTTCCTGCATCTTAAGGACTCAGTGAAAATATCAAGTCAGGTACCGGAAAGAGTGTTTTGAATAAAAACAGCCTAGTTATGCATTGCTATATTATTTTTTCATGCACTCCATAATATCCTTTTCACATGTCTTCTTTTCTACGAGACCAGTGAACTTTGAAAATTAAGCGAAGTAATTTTTATCTTCAATTCCCAGCCAAACTCCCCAGGTCACCTTTAGGTTTGGTCTTTCTCCAGCATCCACAGAAACCTTTCGATGTTAACTTTTTGATTTATGTTCTGTCTGCATTTGGCATTGAAAGTAGCTCTGCCTCACCAAATCCTGTGTGCTGTGATTGGGTCTAAATTGGGAGAAAGATAAATCCAAACTAAAGCAACATGATTTTTAAAAAGTGTATGGTATAAACATAGGAGAAAAGTCAAATTTTGTAAACCCGAATTTCAGCCGTGTAGGAGATGAAGGCTGAACATGGATGACTTTGGGTGGAAGTTGGGAGCAGAGGAGACCACTGAGGCAGGGTCACTAAGGCAGAGAAAACAGAAAGGGATCTGACTTAACCAAGGATATGAAGAGAGAAGCCAGGAAAAGAATCATGTCTCTGAGAGGTAGAAGAACTAAATAAATGCGGTTAGAACAATAATCTGAAACCTAGACTGAAAACCTACAATAATCTGATACATGAAACATTTCTGATTCAAAGAGCAATTGTTTCACACCACCCACACATGCATGCTCGCACCCGCATTTTATGTTAATCTTTTATCTCTGGGCACAGAAGATCATCAAATCTAACACTCTCGAATATAACAGAGGAGCATGACAAGTCATCTTCTAGGCTGGTAAGAGAACTAGCAACATGCACTCTGGATGGTACAAATACCAGTTCTAAACTGGGACTGAATTGTTTCCATCAAAGGCTGTTTACTCCTGAGAATTCAGAGTGGACACTGAAGACATGTTTCAGATAGATAAGCTACCACTGTTCTTGGGCCATGTAAGACTCAGCAAGACCTGGTCAGATAGGTGTTAGGGATCTTCAGCCCTAGGGAGACGGAGGCCCAGATGTTTAATCACAGCAAAATCACACAGTGGAAGAACAAAAATTGGAGTTGTCCAGCTCTTTTTCTAGCCCCAGACCAGTTTCTTCCCCAGCACTTCATCTGCTGCTGTGGAGGTCCTGTGTGGTCTCCACGTCATTTATGCACAGAGAACCCTTGACCTTTGTAAACAAGAACAAGCCGCTCTGCACATTGCCTCCAATGTGTTACTCTGGTTTGCCACCCAAGCATGGGTAGACACGGCTTCACAGAGGGAGTATGACTGCATCCCAAAGACCCTGGAGATGGAATGCATCACCTTCATTCAGTTGGGGGTTTTTAAAACCTCATTCTGCTTAAAAATAAATTGACTTAGCATTTGCACAGTGCCTCCCTGGACCATACTTTATCAAGTGGAACAATCACTCAGATGTTCAGTTATCCAAAGCTAGAAAAAAAAAAAACAGAAGAACCGTACGCAGAGCAGGCACAAACCACACCCTGAGCATCAGTGTCCTCTATAGCCAGCCTGGGAGGAAGGTCACACGCTGCAGAAAGCCACCAGGGTGCCACCAGCCCTGGCACTCCACCTCCATCGCCTGCACCAGCACGGGCATCTCCAGGTCCAGATGCACAAGGCAGAGAGAGGAGCAGAGCTGCAGCCCTCAAAAGCACAGGCAGCCACTTATTTCTGTAGAAAAGACACAGTGTACATAGGTGTGGACCCATTTGCCACCTGAGCAAAGCATCTGTATCCTTGGCAGCTGCCAGTTTCTCCTTTTCGTGTTTTGCGTTGTAAATTCGGGTCCTTACTCTGTCTGGGTGTCCTGTTTATATCTGTTCATCATTCTCATGAAAACTTTATCTGTTTGCTCATTTGTTAGTTTTGTATCTTGTTTTCCAATTTCCTCCTCTATACCATGAGTGTGTTGGTCCAAGTCTGCATCTGTCCTGTTATCATGAAATCCTTGGCACATGAGCAGGGCCTGGTCTGTTGCCCCAGCTGTGTGTTGGTCAGTGGATGTTGGCTTCCACCCAGTCCAACATGCCGTCATCACCAGCTGTGTGCCTGGCTCCTGGCAGAAGCTTCCAACTTGACCTTTACCTGTGCCTGCTGACTTGGGTTCGGGAGACCTAGCAATTCCTATAAAGTATGATCAAAATATACAATGAATGTTTAAATTTGAAATATTTACTATAATACAAACTCATTGCCATGAATCTCCTTCAAGCTTTCCCCTAATACACACACACACACACACATACACACACACATCTTTCTGCTCCTCTCTGATGCAATTCTGAAAGTCCTCTTATGTGAGGGTCTTTAATCGCACTGCTGTGGCTACTTAAATGGCTTCAAAACATTTGTGACTTTCTGTTAGACAACAACATGACAGTGTGTGTGTCCCCTTTTACCTTATTCACGGGATCTGGCACCATGCACCTTCTGGCTTCTGGCTCTTCTCCAAAGTCAAGTGACCATGAAAGGGGGACATTTTGGATTGATTCAGGACATCGAGTCAGCTGCAGCAGTGCAACTAAAGACACTCACAAAAGAGCATGTGCAGAAAGGCTCCGGACAGTGGCAAGGAAGGAGGATGGGATCGGTGTGTTTGAAGTAATGGAGAGGATTTTGAGGACAGTGAATGACAAGGTTTCTTTTATTGTAATAACATTTTAAATTCTAAGCATCTGCCATATTTTTCAATCATGCCATGCATATCCCTGCCTGAATTCTGAGTCCCATAAACATCTCCCACCCTTTCCCAAGCTCAGGGTTTATGTCTGAGCTCCTCTCTGCCTGCTGTCCCAGAAATACACTGTTTACCTGTGAACTTGGCACTTTCCCAAGCCTGAAAATGGAACAGTTATGCTCAGCCGCTGCCAGATTCCACCAGATGAAGTATTTAATTTTTAGTGATGCCCTAAACACTCCAGAGGGGAAGGGGGCCCTCCTTAGTCTCCTCCAAGGAGTTGAGAGTTGCCAATTTATAGCCCTAAACATTAGAATTGGCTGTGTAGTTTTTGCCAAGTTGATTTTTCAGAAGTAGTTTATTTAAATTTATCATTTTAAAAAATGACCATAGCTATTTGCATTTTTTTCTCCTGTGACTTTAAGTTTGTTTGTTTTTTAAACTGGTCTCTAAAGACTCCATGCTTCAGGATATTAAATGCTGGCCTGTCATAATTACAGAGAACACCTTGCAAGCCTTCCTTTGTCTTCTAACTTTATTTCTCATGGGTTTTGTTTTGTTTTTGGCATGCTAACATTAAAAAAAATTTTTTTTTCAGGTTTTTTGAGACAGGGTCTCGCTTTTGTGGTTTAGGCTGGCCCTGAGCTCAGCCTCAAACTCACATCACAATCCTCCTGCCTCTGCCTCCCAAGTGCTGGGATTACAGACGTGAGCCACCACACCCGGCACTGTGGTATGTGGTACTGGTTGCTGCTGGGTGTGGGTCTCCACACCCAGTATTGTTATGTGGTTACCGGGGAATCGAACCCAGGCCCTTGCGCTTGCAAGACAGGTGCCGGAACCACTGAGCTAACTCCCCAGCCCAACATTTTAAAATTTTGAAGTGGACAAGTCTAACAGTTTTCAACTTTATTTAGTCCATGGCTTTTATGGTTTAAAAGGCTTTGCCTGTGTAGTGATTAGTTACCCACCCTTTTAATTTTATGGCTTATAATTTGATTTAGTAATATCAAACTATTCAATCTCCCTATGATTCACTTTTATGTATTGAAAAATTTTCAATGTAATAAAGATTTCATATGATTTTTCTCCCTACAAAACTAAATATCTTTTATATATGTGGGGAAATATACTGTGTCAATGATTCAAATACTGATGATTTACCATTACCACATTATTTTGATTGTTCCAAAATAAAGTATGTAGTCTTCCCGTATCTGGCATTTTTCTTTCTGCAGTATCAAGTTACTCCTGGTCAACTGTGGTCCAAAAATATTTGTCTTGACTCTGTGTGTATTTTACACTTTGATAGCTGAAGATCTGGCCCTCCTACAGTATTCTTCTCTGTTTATTTATTCATATGAACTTCAGAATGTTTTTTCAACTCTAAAATAAATATCACTGAAATGTTTATTAAATTACTTTTAGGGCCTTTAAGACACTGGCTTCTGCAATTCAGGAACATAGAATGGCTTTCTAAATATTTATTTTTCCTTTACAAATTTCAGTAGTGACTTTCACCATTTTCCATAAGAACCCATATGTTTCTTGTTAGCCTTACTTCTTGACATTTTATAAAAGGTATGGCCTTGGGGTTGTTAGGGCAAATGATTTCCTTTTGGAAAGTTGTGTGCTTGCTGTGAGTGGAGTTTCTTTCTTCGTATTTTAGTATTGTCTGTAGAAAAGCTACCAGGTTTTGCTAAATCTTACCAATCTCATTGAATTATAGTCACTTAGGTTTTATAGATAAATGATTACCCAGGGTTCAGTCATTACAATGTGGTCTTCTGACTTCTGATAGGCCCCAAACATCTGGAATAAATTCCTATGCACATAAGCATTTCTCAGTCATAAGGAAGCCATATTGCTTTTTCTCTTCTTGCTCCTGCTGTTGCTGAGATAACTGCTGCCTGAATATTACGCCTGTGAGGGCTGTCTGTCAACCATCAACTCTCTGTTGCTTCCCGGAGGATAGTCTTCCCATTTTTCTTTTGACTGCTTTTGGGATTTTTACATTTTTTTTCAGTTTTCCTATGGTGTATCTAGCTGTGGGGCTCTTTGGTGTGCACCTCTCCTGGGCTTAAGGGAGCTTCTTCAAGCCCTGGGTTGTGTGTTTCAGCCTTTAAGTCATCACATACTATGTTGGCCACGTTGTCTGCCACCTCTCCTCTGTCTTCTGCCTCGCTGTATCCTTCATGTCTCCTACACTCTCTTACTTCTGTTTCATTCAAGAATATTCCTGCTGACCCACATTCAGTGCCTTTGTCCTTTTCTTAGCTGGATCTAATCTTCTATTAAGCCTGTCCTTTGAGTTTCTGATTTTTAGTTAGTATATTTTTAAGTTCTGTCATTTTTGTTTTTATAAATTTGCAATGTCTGTGTCCCTTTTCATAGTTTTGGTTGATTGGCAAGATTTTCAAGCTTGTATTTTTTCTCCATGACATTGTTGGCCACATTGTTTGACAGTCTCTATCTGATAGCATCAATGTTGATATCCCTCCAGGTCTGCTTGTGTTTTCTATTATATCTGTAGATTGTGATTCAGAGCTTGTTTTCTCTTCATGTGCCACAGTATTATTGACTGTATGCAGGACACTGGATTTGAACCTTGGTCTTACTACTTTGGTCTGTATTCTCTTGCCCTCATAATAACAGAGGCTGCACAATCTCTGAAGAAAAAGATCATTTAGCTTGTGGTTCCGCAGGTCCAAGAGCATATGACAGTATTCTCTTGGCTTCTGGTGAGCATCTCCTGCTATTCCATGCATGATGGAAAAGCCCTAGGGAAGCAGGAGCTTGCAGATGAGAAGCATGTGTGTGAAAGAGACGGCAGGAAGGCGGAGCCACTTTGTACTAATCTACTCTTGTAATAACTGATCTGCTCCTAATTCACCCTTGAAGGCCTATCCCAGTTTTTAACACTGATGCTCCCCCTATGATGTAGTCACCTCCTAATAGGCCCACTTATTGTTTGTTTTGTATTTTCTTGGTACAGTTGTACCTTGGTTCATAAACTTAATTCTTTCCATGATTCTGGTCCCAGAATTCAGTCCACAATTGTGATTGGAACTTAATTGGAAGCAAATATGTGTTTGTAATGTATAATAGTTACATTCATCTTGGGGAACTGGTACCTAAGCATTTCATATGTTCATCATTTTTCTTCCACTCCCTCCCTCTCCTTGCTTTCCCAGTCCGCTTCAAATCTCCAAGAAGTCTGGATCCCTGTTTTCTACCATCTCATTATAGAAATCAGTATGGAGATTCCTCAAAAACTAGAGATTGCATTTGACCCAGTTACACCATTTCTGGGTATCTTCCCCCCAAATTTAAAGTCATCATATTACAATGGATGCACATACACATGTTTATAGTAGCACAGCTCACAATAGCTAAATTATGGAAGCATCCTAGATACACACTAACAGTTCAAGAAAATTATAAAGAAAATGCATTGTGCATATATACACACATATACATACAGTAAAGTACTGTTCAGCAAGAAATCAGGATAAATTTGAGTCATTGGTAGGAAAATGAATAGAACTGGAGACCATAACACTAAGTGAAATAAATCTGACACAGCAGTTTAAACATCATGTAGTTTTTATAGTATGAGAGACTCAAAACTTAACAAAAATTTTCTAAATGGCCTCAACTTTTAAAGGCCTCACTATCTCTCAGCTAACGGTCCCTGGCTGATGGCCAAGTGAAGGGGAATTACAGTGGGGACCTAAGCTCCATATATGAACCTCTAAGGTCCAAACCATATGCAAAGCACACAAAGTACCTCTAGGGACGTCTTGGGGCCTGCAATGATGTTTCCCTTCTTTAGTCCCCTTCCCCATTTCCCTCTCAGGGTCATCTCGCACCCCACTGAAGATAAATCAATGCTCATTTTCCTTCCTTCTTAGCGTAAGTAGATTTCATAGATCCCTGCTTAACTCTGAGTGTTCAAATTGCAACCTGTGACCATGGCCTTGTGTGAGAGGAGCAGGTGCGGATGGGCTTGGTTTTCTTGGTTTGACTGCACAGAGGCTCATGTTTACCAGCAGACAAGACACATGGTGAGTCCTTGGTTCTCCTCAACTCACCCGGATTTACCCACATCTGGAGAGTGAATTCACTTTAGAGCCACTTGGAGATGTCCAGGGATTTTTGTTTTGTTTTTAGTAAATGACCGTTCAATTAGATTCTACTAGACTAAGGTGGGATCTTCCCCTGGGCTTCCTTCCTGGCTTCTGGAGCCAAGGAAAGGCAAACTAGAGGAAAATTCTGTATCTCAGCACCTCAGGAAAATTATGTATCTCAGCTAGAATGAGATACATACAGAGTTCTCGGGGAGGGGCCTCTTCCCAGGAAGCTGGCCGGCCCTCTCCTCCCTAGAGCAGAGTGCTGCTGGGGCTGTACAAGCTCAGCGTGGACTGAGAAAGTGACCAGGGTAAGGGCGGAGGTGGGGACAGCTAACAGGACCCCGGCTGATCACCAAGCGAGGGGCATGCACAGCTGTGCCCATGCTCCCAGGAGAGGCACACAGTCGCCCGAAGCCCTTTCCTCCTCCTCTCCTTGAATGCTCTAGGGTTGAAAACTTAGTGGATATGTGCAAGGCTTCTTAGCGCTTGTTAATCTGGGGCCCTGGGCCTTAGTTATGAATCCCTTCAAGACTATGGTCTGATTTCAGAGTTTATTGTTTTCTGTTCTTTCACGAATATTTTAGTGAGAATGGAGAACTGTTGTATCAAGACTTATAAGCATGGTTCCATTTTAACCTGCTCAGCTATTTCTTTCTTCTTATTATTATTTTGGAAACCTAATCTTTTATTAAACATTAGGAAGTGCTGAACTGGCAAGAGAGAAAAAGTTTTCTAGGAACATGCTGAATTAATAAAGCAAGAATGATGTTTTCTTGACAAATCAGCCCTCGAGTGTCACACTTACATAGCCCCAGAGTCTCAGATATTCGTATTATGTGTGAGGCTTGGAGTCCTGTAGAGGAAAGTGACATTACCAATCAAGCTCTATCCATCCTCACATCTGGGCAAGGACTCCAACTGAATGGACTGTTAAAAAAAAAAAAAAAAGCAAGTATATATGATCGAAATGGAAAGATAATTGTGTGTGTCCTTCTCCGAAAAAATTCGTGCCCTTTGTAGAACAAGACTGGTCTGTGAGACACAGCGGGCTTTATGTGGGGCACCCTACTCTTATTTTAGATACCTTACAGAGTTCTTCATTTTTCAGGAAATAAGCACATTGAGATATTTTTATGGTCAATGTGATTCCAAGTTTATTAAATGAAATTTATAGTCTCCCTCTGGCGAGTTTAGACCCTACAGTAATGATACTGTACAGCTGTTTAGTAGAACCATTTCCATACCGCCTTGTCCTCAGCTGGAGTCTGGTCTGAGCTATACTGGTTGGTTTCACTGAAGCCAGGCATCAGTAACATACAATCCTGAACGTCTGATTTTTCTTCTCAGGTCTCTTTCTGTAAAGGTCATTTTGCTTTCTTTTACATTATTTTTGTCATTCTTCCACAACTCGTATAGAGAATTTTGTTGGCCACGTGTCACAAGTGATATTTATAACAGAATTTGGGCTGCAGGGTAGATAATTGGAGATCTCACCTGGAAGTGGGGGAAATGCTTCGCCACCCAAACCAGAAACAAAATGAGTCATTTGTTAAGTGAATGAAAAATCACGGTCACCCTGTTTAACAGTTTCCTAAAGCTGTGGCAATTCACTGAGATGAACACAAGAGGAACAATTAAAATGGGGTAAAATTGTCAAGAGAATCACCGAAAATAACGCTAGAATGAAAAATAATTCAGAGAAGCCAAATGCAGTGTAAATATTACTGAGTCAGTTCTTTTATATAGCAGCAATCAGATCGAAATGTGAAAAGAGATTTAATTCCTATTTACAGCAGAAATTTAAAACAGAGAAATAACCTTAATAAGAAACATAGGATTGAGAACTGGGGATATCACTTAATTGTAGAGTGCTCATGTGGCATGTGTAAAGCCCTGGCCTCAATTTGCAGCAAAATAAAGGGGAGGCAGGAAGGGAAGAGAAGAAGGAAGAAAGGGGAGGGGAAGAGGAAGGAAAGGGAGGGGAGGGCGGGAAGTAGGAAGGGAAAGATGGAGAACAAAACTCTCAGAAAACAAACATTTTTTATTCCAATTAATTGTAGCTTATTGTGTTTTGAATCATGATTCTATTGAAATGACAGCTATACGAATTCCTTCTGGAATAAGAAATAAAAACTTGAGAATGTGGAGAGAGGAAAACCATAATTAAGTGATGATGGGAAAAATAATTTAGACTTGGTCAGTGGGATAGTAAAACAGTACTGTAGGATAAAGCTACAATACTGAAGTCACTGACTCAGCAGAACAGTGCGTTAGGGTAGAAATAAACCTTTGGAAAAATGAGGACATTGGGTGTGGTTAAGGAGGCACCATAAAATCAACAGGCTTTCACCACAGGGATATCAGTGAGGACCACGGGTACTAGACAGAGTCCACAACACAGTGTCAGCAGTACTGGGAGCTTCAGTCTTGGAAGATTTGACAGAATATGAGAGAACACATCTGCCAAGGGTGATAAATATTGGGAGATCCTGTCAGCTTTGTGATGTCTTCCTGGGGGTATCATGGGAAACTGACCAAGCTGGGGTCACAAAGAGAACACTCATTGGTACTCCAGGATGGCCTGTGGGCCAGGACTATTTCTTCACTCTTTTCTGTCCCTGTTTTCCCTAAAGGGACAAATCTCAAAATGAGAAAGAACTTAAAGGCTCAGAAGGAAGCCTTTGTGGTTCATCTCACAGCATTTTCTTTTTGACCCTTGAAGTGGAACCTCAGACTTCCCAGAAACATTTTATTTTGACTGGTTTACAATTTTCAGGTTGAAAGAAAGTTTGCCAGCTTTGGTATTACCAGCATTTGGAGCCAGAGAATTCTTTACAATGGCCCTATTTCACACCATCCCTGGCCTCTCCTCATTACATCCCAGCAGTTCCCTGACCCAGGCTGTGACAGCCAAAGAGTGTGGAAGATCCCCAAGTTAAAAGCCACTGGTTAGAATTATTTTGAGGAGACAAAGAGGGATATGATGATATTCTGGAGTCATGAACTAGGAAAAGAAGTAATTAAACAAAGCCTCTTGGCTTTCGAGGGATATGTCAGAGCCCCGTTAAGTTGAGATTCACTTGGATACACCACAACTTAATGAGTGTAAGCTTTTAAAAGCTAGAAATTTAGAAACAAAAGATAATTGTGGTCCAAACCTCATTTCCATGTACCAAAGGAAATTCCACATGTATTGGAGAAGCAGCTTCTTCAGTCTGTGCCATACACAAAACCAACAGGAAGTACAATTCTTTTCAAGGCTTTGGTGGAGAAGAGATTTCTAAGCTGGGGTCAAACTTCTTCTAGCACAAATGACACTAAAAGACAAGAGCCTGACCAGGGAAAGTATCTGCAGCAATTAGGACAGAGAAATGTATTTCATAAGAAAAAGTCTGAGATCATAATAGTTAAATGAAGAAAAGGCAAAAGCCAGAGACAGAAATGAAGTCAGAAAAAAAAAGATACTTAACAAACATTTGAAAAAAATATCGATCAGATCTCACAAATAATCAGGGAAACTTAAGTTAGTAGAAGATACAATGTCTGCCTCATCAAATTGGCATACATAGCAACGAAAACACCCACTGTGACTAAGTTCCTATGCAGCTCAGTAGACCTTTACTTATTGGACATTTCCATGGCAGACACCAAGCAGGAAGCTGTGGGAACCAACATAAGCAAGATCTAGTCTCCACCCTTGAGTTTTCGATGATAGGAAGCAGCCTGCTGTGGCATGCGTGCCACAGGTTTGCCACCACTGCGTTTAATCAGTTTAGTTTGTCAGACACACGTATTCCACTCATTACTCGCTAGGAAGGCAATTTAAAATGCTGATAGTTTTAGGGCTCTGCCACTCCGACCTTCTCTCCATCTCCTTCCTTCAACTTGTTACCTTCCATCCTCCTGACCTGTCTGCAAACTTACTAGTGACCAACCAGACCCTAGTCCTTAGTCCTCCTCTCATAGTCTGTAACTTCTAAACTCAAGCCAATGGTTTCAACCTGGACTTCGATGACCTCGTGGCTCTATCTGTAACCAGAACTTGGTCCCATTTTTCTGTTGCTCCTTCCTGATGCACATGCCCAACCCGCTGACCCTCAGCTCCATCAAACTCCACGGGTCCTAAGCTGAGTAGATTATGCCCTCCAGCCCACCTGTTCATTCTGCACATCTCCTGGATGTGTCCTTCCTATATGACGCATATATGTCACCTACCATATAGGTAGTGTCACACGCCGTGTCGCTCCAGGGTAACCTCTCCACCTCTCACTCTTCCTTGCCGTTCAGCCCCAGCCCAGTCCATCTCCCTCTGCTCAGGCTGCGCAGACCTGTGTGTCTAGCCACACCTCACCTCCATCCCTCCCGACTGTCCCGAGATGGCCATAGTTCACCTGCTTGTTACCTTTTTAACTCTTCCAGATACCTTTCTCTGGCCTCCCTCCCCCCCTGAGATGCTAAGAGCTTCTCCCAAAACCATAGACAGAGCCCTGGACTTGCTGGAGCATCGGAAGCACCAGGACACTCGGCCAGCAGGTGGAGCCTGGCCTCTGGTGACATTTCTCGATCCTGCAGTGACATACCCTCGCTGTCCGGCCACACTCCCTCTGGGCTTCTGTAACCACACCCACCACGCTGTCCAAACACTCTGGCCTCTTTCCACATTCATAGATTGGACATGTGACTTGGAAACTTCCATTGAGAATTTACCTTCACAAAATCTCCATCCTACTGGGTGTCAGTGTCACTTCCTGGAGACAGACACCCCCCCTGAACCCCCCACATCCCCTGGGACGCTCAGTGCCCACGCTACTCCCAAAGGCAGGTGCTAATTGCTTGTTAAGTGGCTGCATGAGAGGATGCCAGGAAGTTTTACCTAGAGTCCTGGCAACAGAGGACCGGCCGTGCAAGGGGGACTCAGCAGCATCTGAAATACTAGAGCTTGGGAGTAAAAGCAGCATGAGCCTCAGTCCTTTCTGGGATGCCTCGGGCTACAGACTCTACTGGGACTGCTGTGACTTTGCGTTGTCATGAGGGCCCAGCTGGATTTAATAATGAAGCTTTTTTCAAAGGATGTGCAACATAGGGGTCAGGGACTTTGTAGGTCACAGAGATGATGAATCACTCCCTTCAAAGCAGAGAACACTTGCTACTTCTAGGTTTGTGTTAGGATTGTGTCACGCTGTCATGGAGAGTGTGGGACCCACCCTGAGCTGGCTGTTTCTCTGGACCTCCAGATTGATCCCTTTGTGCCACTCGTGGTGTAGAATCGGCTACCTGGTCAGCTGGAGAGAATCAACTCAGTGCATTCTCCTGATTCTGAGCCTGTTACTGTGGAAATAAGTTTGTTACTTCTGTGGTCCCTCGCTGCTTTTCAAGCGGTAAGGCAACATTTGCAATGCTCCTGTGAATTGCCCCCCAGAAAGGGAAAGGATAAAAATAGAACCAGAGGGACAGAGAGCAGGGATGTGTGATAGCCAGAGGCATTTGGCGAGTCTCTGCGCTCTGGGTCAGCGCCTCTCACCCCTGTGTATTTGTTGTGTTTATAGTCTGTGTGCTAAGCTCAGCACTTCTCCGGGTTTGCTCACTCTGTCCTGAAGAACTCATTTTCCAGGCGAAAGACAATATTACTTCCAAAATGTGATTGTCACCAACATCCAACAATACCTCCAAGAGACCTATCTGGGCCACGCTAGGAGCCAGGTGACCACGTGGCCCCAGGGCCCACGTCTCTGCCTCAGGTCTGCTGGCATGGCTAGTGTTGCATTCCATTGATCTTTCGTGGTCTTTGGGGCATGGTAGAGTAGTGTTTTAGCTCCGCCTCATTCCTCGGTGGAGAGAAAGGCGGTGGGGAGCTCCCACCTCCTCAGCTCCTGGACCTGCCCCAGAACTATGCAGGAGTCACTTGGGGTCCAAGGGTAACCTGCTCAAAAAAAGAGAGAGATGTACAGCTGAGAAACTCAAAATGCATCCAAGTTCTAAGCCCCTTAAAGATAGCTTCTCATTCTCTTAACGTCTTATTTTAACCCAGGTTTATTAATTATTCTCTCAGCTTCACATACTTTTCAATATCTAGTTTATGCCACATTCTTTTCTAGACACTGAGAATGCAACAAGGAAAAATAAATGTGTATGTGTGTATATAGTTCGACACGTGTATGCCTACAGATTTATAATATAAACATCTCACCATTTTCATAGAATTCAGCATGGCAAGAGAAAATGATCAGAAGCACAAATGAATACGTACTAGCTCAGTAATAAACACTAGAAAAAAGGAGATAGGATAAAAGAATAAAGTATTATAGGGTGGGAAGAGGAAAGCCTCTCTGAGAAGTTGGCAGCGATCTAAACATGCTCAGTGATGCCCAGGGTCAACAAGATGGCCATTGTGGTTAAAGCCAAAGTACTGATGGGGAAATTAGGAGTCCGAGTTACAGTCCAGCAGGGTAATAGGCAGAATAAAGGCTCCTCGAAGATGTACATGTCCTGAGTCTAAAGCCTGAGATTATGTTGGCTTATGAGGTAAGAGGGAATTTGCAGATGAGATTCAGTTAAGGACCTTGGCAGGAGAGAGTCTTCTGGATTGCCCACATGGAATCAGAAGAGTCCACAGAAGAAGGAAATGGGGGAGTCAGGGAAATAGAAGAGGAGAGGACAAGAGCAGAGGTAGAGAGCACAAAAGAAGCTGCACTGCTGACCTGGAGGGCAGAAGAAGAGACAGAGGGGCGAGGAAGACGGCCAACCTCGAGAAGCTGAAAGAGACAAGGAAAAAGATTGTTCTGCAGAGCCTCTGGGAGGAATGCAGTCCTTGGACACTTTGGTGTTACACTTCTAACCTCCAAAATTGGGAAAGAATGAATTGGTGGTGTTCTAAGGCGTTAAGTTTGTAGAAATTTGGGATAGCAGCAAGAGGTCACCAAGACAGAGGCCAAATCATGGAGCCCCTGAAAGATCTTTGCATCCTTGGAGATAAAGATCTGGAGCTTGATCTCGAGCATGAGTCAAAGCCCGCAGGAGTGGTCTGCACTGAATCAGTGGTCTGATTCAGCCTGTGTGTTTACACCGTTATCTTGGCTCCTGAGTGGATGGCACCCTCGGTTTGGAAGAGAGAGACGATGAAATAGGGAGGCCAGTTCAGAACAAATGATAACAGGGCATCATGGGAAGCAGCAAGAAGAGATCATTTTAAAGTAGGGACAAGACTTGCTGCTGAGCTCAATCTAATGAATTTGAGGCAAAACCAAACAAATAAATAAATACAACTCCTACCTAACAGACTGGGCTACTGCCATTAATGAAGTATAGGAGATTGGGAGAGAAGGAGTCTTATTGTTGCTCGAATTTTTTTTCTACTTTTAGAGAAGGAGAGTTTTAAGAATTATGCTTTGGATTTGCGATGGTCATTAGATGCCCAAGTGAACAAGTGGAGTTAGTATTTTTTATACTCAGGTCTAAAATTTATGAGATATTGGGACTAAAGAAATAAATATGAGAATCATCAACGCAGAACCAGGTGAGGTCCCCTGAGCATAGGGGAAAAGGAGAGAGATGGGGAGAGGAAGCAAGGAAAAAGAGGAAGGGGAACAGAGGGAAAGGAAAGGAAAAGATGAGAATGGAGGCAAGCAGAGGGGAGGTGACCCTTGGCGTGTCTCTGAATTTAGAGGACAGTCTGAGACATGCAGCCCCAGAGAGGCATAGCAGAGTGCACTCAGGAGTGGTGATGAAGTAATTATATTCCCCCTGCACTGGAACACAAGCTGGTAGAGGAAATAGAATCAATCCTGGGAGAACACTATAGAATGTAGAATTAGCACTGTGTCAGGTTAATTTCTTTCCCAGTCTCACCTTGGGTTGATGAGCTCAATTTAAAGATCAAACTAATCAACCTTGAGCAATTGTTGGGAAATGTGCAAATCTCTCACCTAGGCATTTCTGGGCTCTGGCTCACCTACGTGTCCATAGCACAGAAGGCTTCAGCCAAAGTGTGTTGTGCTCCAGAGTGGCTATTAATTCACTCAAATTCAGTCTCATGCTGAGATTCCCTCACCAGAGTGGCAGGGAACCCTGTCTCAGTGGTGTTGTTGAAGGACTCCTCCCCATCCCTAGATACACTCGAGAGTCACAGTGGTCCCTGGAGCGCAGGAAGTGTCTTCTGGCCTCTTCTGTAGCAGACTCCATGGTTACCCTGTTGCACTACACTGTCAGATGATGTTGATAAGCTTCCTTTCTTCCATCTCTTGGACCGGGGTGTCCCTCAGAGTGTCTGTGTGTGGTCTCTGAACCTGACAAATGTCTGGTTCTCCTGGAGGAGTAGCTCAGAAGAGACAAACTCACTGCGACTTCGAAATTCCACAAGCCTGGCCCTTTCTCAGCCTCTGACAGGAAACCTCGACTTCACGGGACAGTTCTGCCTTTCCACTCTTAACAGAGGGCTCTCTCGTCTCCCCAGAATAAGCCTTCGCCTGTCACACTGAATCTTCCTGTCAGCGCCAGATCATTCTGGGCAGCTGGAATTCCTCAGCTGAAAATGGCCTCTAAGATATGGTTTTCTTCCTCTCAGCACATGGACATCTTTCTTCTGATTGGGGGGAAAAAATCACATCTCATTTTTTTTCTGATTGTAATTCATTTAAGTATTTTATAAAACAATACCTAAATTGAGCAAACATATTATTAAATTAAAGCAGCTCTGTCTTCTGTCTCCTTCATTTCTTCCTCTGCTATCTGAGGAACACATGGGCAAATTTTTCCAACCATTCTTAGACAGTAAAGATGTTCTCTGCTATGGACACTTGAAATATGTCAAGATTTAAACTGCAAATTAAATCAAAGTCACTGTTGCTCCTGATATACCTCCTGTAGCCCCTCTCTTGGTCTGATGACCAAGGTGGACACTGAGTGTTAGGTGGTGTCAGGTGGCAGCCTGGATGGGTGGGGTGAGAGGGAGAGTTCCTTGTGCCTCACAACGTGTGAGTTTTTTCTGGAGTTCTCCATTGGATGATTTTAGGTCACGGTTGACCATAGGTGAATAAAAACCACAGAAAGTGAAACCAAAGAGCGGGGGAGAGATTTCTTTTTTTAATTTGCAAAGTGAAAGATAAAAGTGAGTGTCTGACGTCTTCCTTTCCAATGTAACTTCTGTTGTCTTAGGATCTCAGTTCAAACTCCATTCTAGAGCACCATTCATTGTGGCCATGAGGAATTTGACATAAACTCATAAACATGATTATATCATATGTATTGGTAATTTTTCAGAGCTGGTTCTTTGCTTTTCCCGCTAGCTGACCTCCCCTAATCTTGCCCCAGTCCACATACCTAGCTTCACATGCAGGTGTTAATTTTGCTTTGATCCACATTATACCAATTTTTATCCATGTTACTTTCTGGTGCAGTCACACTTCATGCGTATCCTTTGTTATTTATTTAATACTCAGGTTAATTTCTGGCTTCTCTCATCTGTTCAAATAATTTGTCTTTAAAAAAAATTTTTACCAACATCCTTTAGGCGCCTTTTTCAGAGTATTTCCTAACCTAGTCTTGTCAGTGGGACTCTTTACATATGCAGATCTCAGGCCAATGCAGGTCTATTGAATCTAATAACTCAAGGTGGGGCCCAGCACCTGTTTTAACTAGCCCACCAGCAATTTCTGATTCAGGTTAATACGAGAACCACTGTGCTAAATTAGCTATCCAGGATGTGCTTATACTTGCAACTAACTCATAAGGTAATTACCCTGTAATTACTATTTTATTCAAGACTCTTTTGACTACACCTGAGCATTTTTTTTTCTTTCAAATGAACATTAAAGTAATTTCATTCAATTAAGGAAAATCTGTTTCTCCAATGGGAAAATGACAATAAATTATATGCTAACAATGGAATGACTGGCATTATTATGACAGTAAGTGTTTATATCTGAAAAGACAAAAAGTCTTTTCATTTCTCCATCAGTTAGATTTTTGTCATTGATTTTTTTCATGAAAGTCCTATAACTTTCTTGTCAGTTGTATTCATAAATAATGTATAGTGTGGGATCATTACATTAATCACTTTCCTCATGCTGTCTCTAATTTTATTTCTAGAGTAGGAAGAGAGCTATAAGATGAATTAAGTTGTTATCTTGTATGTTGCCACTTCAATAAATTCTCTTCCTTATTCAAGTGGTTTACAATGTTTAGCAGCAACATTTTTAAAACAAAAGTATAATCTTATTTCTTGTTCGGTTCATACTCTATTTTGTTTAGCTGCATTGATTAGGACCTGCAGACAATGTTGAATAAAATAACAGCAGAAGTACTGTACTCGTCTAGTTTCTTATTTAATTGGAAATAACAAATGTACCTAACCAGGTCCTTATTTAATATGAAATAGTTTTCTCTGTTTCAACATTTAGAATAATACCACTGTGGTTTAATGGTCTTTAATACACTTAAATGGTTTCTTCTAGCTTATTTAATTAACAGTTCTTATTAGGAAAGGGCAATTTATTTTTATCAAGTATTTTGGCAGCCAGAATCTATTGATATGTTTGTGTGGCTTTTTTTCCCTTTAATCCATGGTTCTCATTTAGTACCAAAAATAAGCACAAATTATGGTGCTGTCTCAGTGAGTTCTGTTTTGCTCATCAGCTTTCCTTTATTCATTTTTTTTTTTTTTTTAGGTTTTTTGAGACAGGGTCTCGCTTTGTGGTTCAGGCTGGCCCTGAGCTCAGCTCAAACTCACATCACAATCCTCCTGCCTCTGCCTCCCAAGTGCTGGGATTACAGGCGTGAGCCACCACACCCGGCACTGTGGTATGTGGTACTGGTTGCTGCTGGGTGTGGGTCTCCACACCCAGTATTGTTATGTGGTTACCGGGGAATCGAACCCCGGCCCTTGCGCTTGCAAGACAGGCGCCGGAACCACTGAGCTAACTCCCCGGCCCAGCTTTCCTTTATTCTTTAAAACAAGAATTCTAGCTGATAGCTTGTGTAGGTAATCTGAAGCTAACACAGATGCACACGATCCAGTCC
Organism: Petromus typicus; assembly: GCA_004026965.1. Classification (NCBI taxonomy): domain Eukaryota; kingdom Metazoa; phylum Chordata; class Mammalia; order Rodentia; family Petromuridae; genus Petromus; species Petromus typicus. Next base: position 92,676 of record PVIR01001231.1, on the reverse strand, counting down.
TTCAACTTGTTTCATCTTTGACCAGCCCAACTGTTAGAGCTTGTTTCTAGATGTCCCCCCACCCCCTCCTGTAGTCATAAGTGGGGCTTTTCAGAGGCTGCTGGGTCTAGGATATGTGATCGAGGATGTGAAGCTGGGATCAATTCATGGTGTGATGCTAGGATTAAGTCTGCCCCACCCTAAGGATGGGTAGCCTGGATAGGATGTAAGTGACAGTGAGAGGGTCCCTGCCTCTAGCTTGCTGCCTTCTGCTTGCCATAAACTGATTTTCCTCTGTGATGCCCCAGAGTCATGCTACCTTGCCCTTGAGCCAGCCAACCCTGAACTCTAACCTTTACCCACTGTGAGCTAAAGAAACCTTTCCTTCCTTAAGTTTGGATGTTGGGTATTTTGTATCAGCAACAAAAATATTAACTAAGATACCAGCTAAGCCAAACTGTAAATCAGAATGTTTGGAAGTCATGACAATGTGGTGACTACAGCCTAAGCTTCTCTGCCATAGAGATCTGGACCCACATGTCAGTACTGTACATTGGGCAACTTTGGGGGATAAAAGTTGCTAACATTTATTGTGATTTTCAAATAGTTTGTGTGGATTCATGTAGGTTACTTGCTTCCCTTCCTTAATCACATTCTTCCCCCTTATCAAACAGATCCTTGTATCTGTTCCATGGAGTTGTCATAGTATGTGTTACAGGAAATGCCACAAAGCCCTATACTGTCATTTATGGACTTTTTTCCCCATAAAAATGTACTATTTGAGTAAATATCTACCATCAGGACTTGAGAGGCTAGAGAATGGAGTGGTGAGGAACCACTGGACTCACTTCCTCAGGCCCCATATGTAGCTTCTTACCACAGCCTCCCACTGTAGACCTGCAGTTGAGGACCATGACTTGGGATGAGACCCTCTATCACTGGCAGTTGAGCACTCGCTCAGTGAGACTGTAAATCCCATTCCCTGTCCCTGATCACAAAGCAATCGACTGTTCTGCTCCCAGGGCATCCCCTTGGGAACTTTTCTGTTGATTTAATTTTTCTATTGATGCATTTTAGATGTCCATAGTGATAACATTCAACATAGGGAATTTGTAACTATATGTGCTATATCTTACCTCTTCTTCATTTCCCATTCCCCTCCCCTCACTTCCACCACTGTTGCCCTTTGCATTTACAAGATCTTTGTTTGCATTTTTCCATCTATTCTCTTTTTGTTCGTGTTCATTTTTCTTTCTCTCTCCCTCTTCCCTGGTTCTCTTCATTAGAACATTTTCTTCCCAGTTCCCAATATTTATTATAAATTTTGGTCCTTATTTGCAATTTCAGTGTCTCATACCATAAAAACAGTGCAGTATTTAAACATGTATGTCTAGTTTATCTCATTTAAGTGTATGGACTCAAGGTGCAACAGCTTAGCCAGAAATGTCTCAAACTTATCCTTCTTTATAGCAGAGTAGGACTCCATTGCATATAAATCCCACATCTTCTTTATCCAGTTCTCAGTTGATGGCATTAGAGCTGTTTCCAGGACTTAGCTCTTATAAGCTGTGCTGCTGTTAAGTGTGGGTGGCATTTAATTCTTTCAGGAAGATACAGAGAAGTTTTGTGCATGATGAAAGATATGGTCTAGTTTTAACCTTTGGCATGTGGAAAGCCCGTGTTTCCAGCAGTGTTCACACTCATGTAAAAATAAGAACAATCAAGAAAAAAATCAAACAGAACAAAAGATGCAAAGAATTTAAAAATACCCCCTTGAGGGTGTGTCTTGCTGTCACTGGTAGACAGGGTGGACAGACAAAGGCAGATCCATGTTTATTAATCCCAGCAAGCCAGCTATAGATTTACAGCAGAGTGGGGTGGTATTCCCAGTGAGCCTCCACTTTTAGTTCCGCTGAAGTTCAGGCTGATTTCTGGCTGTAAGGCTGGAACCTGACTTTCAGCCTGCAACTCTCCATGTGCCTCCTGCCAACTTGAACTCAGTGGTCCCTCATCTGACTGTGAGCCGCTAGATGGAGCCAGCTGCTCTGAGTTCTGAGCTCGATTGCCCTCTCTCTAAGATTGTGACCAGCCAGTCACCCTATCCTGAATGACATCTGAACCCCGATAATTTACCAGCCACTGCAGTCCACTGCTTCCAGTGCTCTGTTCCATGGGGGTGTTTTTCCATGGAGGCCTCTGAGGTCACTCGTAGTCACTGTGTGTCAGGCTTGAGCCACCCCTCCCTCTAAGTGAGCTGGGGCTCGACGAGAAAGCACCACTTGCCAAAAGTACCTCCCTCTCGGGTGTGCAGACCTCTCACTTTGCTGTCCTTGAGGGCTTTAACTCGTGCTTCAGATCCTCGCAAGGTGCCGGGACTCAGCTCTCTCCTCCCTTCTCTCCTCATACTGCTGTATTCCAGTGTCTGGACACCGAACCTGGGAAAGGCTGTTTCTCTGCTGTCCACCACTCTGCGGTGTTGATCACTTTTCTCTCATTGGTGACACTCAGAGTTAAAAGAGGATAGGTTTATTTAGCTCCCAGTTGATAGAGGTCTTAGTCCGTAATCAGCTGTCTCCAGAGCAGGGTAGCATGGCAGGGGCAACAGTTCATGACAAAAGAAGACAGCAAGGGAGTCAACAAGGGAATTGTAACAATCCTTCTGTTACTGTGCTTTTATCCAGACTAGCAAACCGATCAGTATACTGGCTTAGTGACCAATCATATGCTCTGAATCCCAGCATCACACACACTAGATCCAACTGCATCTGAAAAAGCCACCTATGACTGTGTGAGGCTTTGAGGGTGACATCTAGATCCAAACTATAACATCTGCCATTGTTCCAGAAGTCTCCCAAGGCATTTCCTGGGTCAGCATCAGGTTTTCTTGTAAACTGCTATTTAGGGCCCTATGGCTGACTTTGATGTGACCCCCAACTTGGGGTGTCTAGGCTCATCTTGGGTTAAACTGGAGACATACACAACTCATTATATTGCACATCCACACACTCAGCTGTGCTCAGGGTCCCCAGGAAGCTCATATTACCAGTCACCACCCCAAGTACTCACAGTGCTGCTTAACTTGGCTCTTCTGTCCCCTCTCTGAACCTTTCTGACATTGGCCTTTTCATGGTACCCTTGTTCCCCATATCCTTGTCTTTTGCTCTCCAAAGTCTCAGAAATTATATTGGAAACCATAAACTCTGGCAAGACCTTTTCTTGCTGGAAGTGGCACGAAGGAGTCACAGAAACCCGACAGCTGTTCCCTTGTGTTCCAGACCTGATGACTGCCATGATTGGTGACTGTGTACAGCTCCAGTACTCAAAAGCAGTCCCAGTCCACACATCAGCGGTGGCTTTAAATCACAAAGACATTCTGTGCTTTGCAACCCAGGCTGGAGAATGTGAACCTTGCAATAGCGCATATGCATTAGCTTTTGCTGCAAGTGACCTCATTTATCTTATAAAATAATCACCTTTCAGATCTTGTGTTATTGGTTCTGACGGCAACGATATCCTCTTAGGTCTTAATACTTGATGCATGGCTCTCTCTTTCTCTCTCTGTGTTCCCAGGAGGCAGTGAAAGGATCTAGAAATATTTGTTGACCTATAATCTATTAATCAACTACATTTCTTGTTGATCACCTTTCTATTTACAGTGTAGCTCAGGATATTTGGACATATATACCAGGGCCGAATGTCCTCCCTTGGTTTACAACGCAACAATTGTTACAAGTTTATCAGGTAGGAACTCATGAAAAACCTCCTTTTTCCTTTACAGAATAAGGCATATTGAAATGCACCCCAAAGAAATGTGAAACTGGTGGGGAGAACGGTCCAGGGAAGTGAGTGAGTGAGAATGAGCAGAGCATGTTATGCACACGTACAAATCTGCCAAAATGGAACCGATGAATCTGTATAACCGATCTTTAAGAGCTACTAAAAGAAAAGCTCAGGTGTCTAGGTGGCCTTCTATGTCTGTGAGTTCTGTATTTATGGATTCAAAGAACCACAGGCAGAAAATGCTCGGGAAAAGAAATGATGTTTGTACTAAACGTAATATAGACTTTCCTCCTTGATATTCCCTAAACAGTACAGGGCAGCAACTATTTACATAGCATTTACATTGCATTCCCAGTCATTAGTAATGTGGACTTGATTTAAACCATGCAGAGAGTTGGGCACTAGTTATATGCAAATACTGCCCATTTGTCTAAGGGCCATAGGCATGTGCAGATTTGGGAATCAGCGAGGGCTCCTGTGTTATACTTTGTTCACTAAACTCGGCACACCATGCCTTCAGTCTGCTGGGCATTAAAACTGTGGGTTTCTAGGCTGGTCCCTTCAAGATTCTGCTTGAGGTCCACTGGGGAGGCCAGGATTGCTCATTTGGAGCTTGTGTCTCGGATTTTTTAGTAGATGCTTTCTAGACCACACTTTTCAGAAGAACTGGGGTAGTTGAAAGAATATCAGAGTCAGAAGAAAACACTTGGGCTTTAATCCAAACTTTCAATTTTTGTGTTCCAATCCATGAAGAATAATTCTATCCTCTTTGTTCTTACAGATCTTCTTTTCATGAAGATTCTATGTACAAACATTTAACCTCTCTGACCTTGGACTTGAATGTATCCATGACCGTAGTTGCCACAAGCATTCTGTGCTTAACTCAGTGGGGAGATAAAAATGTCCTCAAATTTTAGCCAGTCATTGCTTTTGAAAACACAAAGTACATAGTAGACACAGCTGGAGGAAAAACCTAATGATAAACAGTCAGTTAGTAGACAGACTATAAAAACTCAGCAATCTGGTACAGTTAATGAAGGCTGACATTAATGGTCTCTGAGGACACAGTTTTTATAGCATAACAATTTATGTATCTAAAAGTGACATTGAAATTGCAAGGAAACAATATATTTTGGTACTAAGTTAAAATGAGGACATCTAGAGAGCTGAGAACAAGTTCTGAAGACATTTAAACCAGAAACAAACTGTGACTCTTAAAAATGGTAAATTTGAGGCAAGTGCATCCATTCAGTAAGTGTTTATTGGACTGGCAGTAAGTGTTATGTATCTGGCACAAGATAAAAAACCTGCCTTTGTGAACTTTACATTTGTTGAAAGGAATAAGACAATCATGAGTATTAATCTTGGAGAGATCATAGTTATAGACCACCAACTTCTGAATAAACTAGTAGAAGGTTAAATAAATTATGGGCTAACTGTATCCAATACAGTAGGCACAAGCCATATATGGCTAAACTGAACTTAAATTAACACTCAGTTCTGCAGTTGTACCAACCGCTTTCAAATGTTTCATCACCACATGTAGCTTACAGATGCCATGTTGAATGGCACATAGTGGAAGTTTCCATAGTGGCAGACAGTTGTGTTGGGCAATGCTGACCTAGGCTATGATAGAAGATGAAAATATGCTATGGCAAAAAAGTAAAGCAGAGCAGGATGACAGGCTGTGCTGGCAGGGGGTATTGTCTTTTAAATATCTCTCAAAGTGTAACATTTGAACAAAGACATTAAAAAAAAGAGAGTAAATGATCGGAAATCAGAGAGAAGAACATTCCAGAAGGAACAGAAGGTCCAGATGCCTTAGGGGGAAGCAGAGCCTGCAGTGGTCCAGGAACAGCAAGGCACCGGGTGTGGAAAGGGGAGCACAAGAGGAGGCGCAGGAGAAGTCAGAGATAGGAAGTGGGGGGTGTACCAGTGAGGTAGCGCCTGCTCTGGAAAGGGCCTCAGGCACTGTCCACAAGGGCCTGCGAGCCACAGTGACATAGTTGGAATCTACATTAGCAGGATCCCTCTAGCTGTTGGGCAGCACAACTGTCAGAACCTTAAAACCAGTCTAAATAGGAGGTGATGCTGACTCAGACCAGCATGGTGGCAGTGAATTGACATGAAACGGTCAGATGCTAGATATATTTTGAAAGCAGAAGCAAGAGCACTTCTTGGGTGTAAAGTGTCAGGGAGGAAAATCAGGACTGAGCCAAGCTGAGTTAAGAATTTCAGTGTGAGGAGTAAGAGGAATGGACTTGCCATTCACTGAGATGAGTAAGACGATGAAACAAACAAACAGGGTGAGAAACATCAGAAGTGCACAGTAGGGCTCACTAAGACAGAAACACCTGTCTGGCACGAAAGTGGACAAGTTGCAAGGATCGTGGGATACCTGCATCTGGAGTTGAAAGGAAAAGTCCGGGACAGAGACATACCTCTGACAGTCGTCTGCTCTCTAGCTGTGAAGCTGGATGAGGTCTCCCAGCAGTAAGAGTTGAGTGAGAAGAGAAGGGCTCTTGGCACCCTCCTGGGCACTTGGGCATCGTGAGATCTGAATACTAAAGGCACACCAACATCGGAAGCAGATCAAGAGTGAGTCCAGGAGTATGTCTGGGGACATGAAAAGGGGAGGGTTTCAAGGTGTTAAAACTCTTGTAGATCAGATCATCACTTCCTTCCATGATTTTCAGGAAGGAACATTTCTGAGACACTTGTTATCTTGGCACATTTGTTAACAGTGTCCCTTTCCAATTTCAATAGTCATGTTATTATAAGTTACAATGGATTTCCACCCTATGGATGAGTCCAGGGAGAAATTAACCACTGTTCTTAGCAGTATTGGTGTACTTGGCTGTCATTGGTGACCTTGGTGATAGTGTTGTGAGGAGTGAAAGCCCCATAAAATGGGGCAAGAGAGTTCAGAGACGATTATGCATGGTCATTATGCTTGGGGAGAAATTTTGCTGTAAGACAGACAAGAAGCAGGTGGTAGCTGGAAGGGAAATGGAGCGAAGGCAGGTTTTAGTTTCTGTTCTTGGAAGAAAGGTGACAACTCATTTGTGTGCTGATGAGGAAGATCCAGTCCAAGGAAAAATGATGCAGGAAAGATGATATTTTCCAGGGGAAATAAATGAGCTGGACTGAGTTACAGTGCACAAGAAAGAGTAAGCATCTCCTGCAGGGGTCAGAGATGGCGAGGTTGAGTGCGAGAGTAGCCATTTTCTGTGCTCTAACACAGCACCTAAAGCTGGTACTTTGTAAAGAAAAGGTCTATTGAATGCATTGTTTTGGAGGCTGAAGGTTCAAGATCCGGCAGCGGCTCTGTTTGGCCCCCTGGTGGATGACATCAGGAAGCGTAGACATGGATAATAGGAGAGACTGCATGGCACGATGGGAAGCCTGAGGGTAGAGAAGGACGAATCTTGTTCTTCTCTATCAACTTATTGTTATGAGAACTAACCAACACCGTGAGACTGGCTTTGAGTGTCTCAAGGATGGGGCACTCGTTGACTCAAGCGCCTTCCACTGGGCCGCACCTCTTAAAGATCCTGCCTCCTTCCAGGAGAACCACACAGGGAACCAAGTCTCCAGAATGTGAACCTTTGGGGGACAAGCCACGCCCAAGTTTCCAATACATGAACCTTTGGGGGACACACTCAAATCTAGAAACCGTACAAGATCCTAGCAGGTGTACTGGTTTCAGCACAGGTGGGTGGGAGGTGGGGTGATCCTCTTCTTATTATTTTAGTGCCATCTGTTTATTTATTTTTTTAGTTTTGTCTTCTTTTTTTTTGGTCTGTTTTGATTCTTGGTTTTTGCAGTCCAAAGGAATGAACCCAGGACCTTCACAATGGGCTATATCTCCATTCCTTGTTTAATTTCTTTAAAAAAAATTTTTTTGAAACAGAATCTGATTAGGTTGCCTGTGCTGGGTACAAATTTGTAATCCTCCGACCTCAGCCCAGAGTTCTGGGATTATAGAATTGCACCTTCATGCCAAAACCTTTTGTGTTTTTGTGGTGAAGTGCAAAGCCCAAGTCATCAGTTGAGGAAGAGGTTGGGGTTGTGGGTTTGGGAGAGGAAATAAGGACAGAAAAGGGGTGGACTGGACCATCCAGGGCCAGAGGAGAGGGGGCAGGCAGGGAACGTAGTCCAGGGCATGGCAGCGTCAGTGGCCCCAGGAGAGCGACAGTAAGACTGGATGTTTCTCCACAGTCGCTTTTAACTAAGTGGGTGGAATCGGACGTGTGCAGTGTTTGTTTGAGGAAATGAAGCTTTATGATAATTCACACTAATTGGAAAAAGCGGTCAATGTTAACAAATACATGGATTTTTAAAATCTCTTTTATTCATTAAAATTTTACTCCGTAATTGATGTTCTGCAGTCTTGCTAAAATGAACAACTAACACTATATTTCATTAGCTACAATATTTACTTCAACAATTAATGAACTAACTGCTATTCGGTTTGTTCTTTTAAGTGGATCAGAAGTCTCCCTGCAATTTTTCTTACTTTTTTTGCTTAATCATTCCTTCCACAGGTGTATGTTGCCAGAAAGTCAAGGGCCAGAACTGTAGGATGGGAGGAGAAAGGAGATACATACGAAACATGTCCCCTGCCCATAAGTCACACGTGCGTGGAATTCAGGATATAAAAAGTATTAAAACTGGAATCCCACTGGGTACTATGCAAAGTCTCTCTTCACCAGTAGTGCAAGACTCAATTGCCCATTAATTAACTCAGGATAAATAAAGGGCACATTAATGAGATTGAGCCTCTTTTATGCTTTGCCTTGTGCCTTTTTCGTTTGCCATTTCATCGGCATCAGTTTGGGTTCATGTTCCTTCTCAGTACATTTCTGTTTATCTTGGTTGATTAGTTATATGCCTTTTTAAAATGGAGCTGTTGTTGGTTATAAAAGTGACAGACTCAGCATAACAATTTTGGGAAGATATCGATGATTAGGAAAGAGGTGAAAGGACAGTCATTTTCAAAGGGAGCCACTATTGATATTGTATCAGGTTTTTTTAACCTTTTTATCCTAAAAGTGAATCTTTAAATATAAATCTTTCAAACATACAGAAAGATATAAAAATATGAACCATCCAGATGAACAGATGTTATTTCACTATGTAAGTTGTAGGCTGCTTCATTTTCTGTTTCATAATTTTGTCTTGTGATATAATAAGGGCACATGTTTAAGGGTACTGGGTGATAAATTAATACATCTATACATGGCTGATTACATGAGTAATGATGAAATCAGCATAATTATCATTTCTGCCTCCTTAAACATTTATCATTTCTTTGTATGGGGAAACTTTGAACTCTCTAACATATCTAATATGTTACCTTTTTTTAAAGAGATCAAATAGTACATCTTGATGAAGCCCAGGCCAATTCCTTGTCGCTCCCCTCCCCAGAGGTGACTCCTGCCCTCGGGCACTTCCTAGCTTGTGGGTTTGGTGACCTGGTTTTGGTAATGGGAGGAGCTCAAGAGCCTGGTTTGTAAACCAAGGCCCTGCCCATAGAGACAGGACCCCTCCCTCACCTCAAGACTCTGCCTCTGAGCGGCCGTCAGCCTTTCTCCCTTTCCTTTCTTTGCATCTTGCAGTTCTACACAAATTTATTTTCTCCTTCAAATAACTTGCAAAAATCTAAAGGGTGACGCCCAGATTCAAATATATGCAGTGAGTTACGGGAATGAAATTGCTCCCAGGTTAAGACATTGGCAGAGTAGTTCGATTTTCCTTCTCTTGACTAATTCACATTTAAAAAATATTGAGTACATGTATCTGCTGTGTTTCATATGAGCTCTTCATATTTTCCCATTAATATTTACCAAAGGGAAGAAAAAATGACTCAAGGGAAATTACAAACCAAGGCCAGAAGTTGACCATAAAGCAATATTTTAAAAAATAATTTCTCCAGGTCTCCAAGAAGTCTGATGAATTCCAGTAACTAATACTCAAGGCTTTCAGAGGGGAATTTTTTCTCTGACCCTAGGAGAGGAGGAAGAGTACCGTGCCCTGATCCCACTGTGGTTATCAAAGTGAACATAGCTGCTCCATCCAGTTTGTCCTGTGAATGGAGCGCATCAGAGCTGGAGGAAATGACTCAGACCACAGCTTGGCCACCTGAGCTGACCTCTGCGTGTCTCCGTTCTCCTGTCAGCTTAATCACTTCTTGGCCTTTTGGTTAAGACCAAGTGTAGAGTCAGCCTATATTTCAAGAGGTACAACTTTTCATAGGCCATAAATCCACTGATGGAAATATCACTTCATAGACTTTTAATGTTAATAAGGCCAGCCCTTCCTTTCCCACCTCCCAGTTATTCTGATTCTAGGATGACAAACTTTGTCAGCATACATATTTTTTTTTTTAGGTTTTTTTTTTTTTTTTTTTTTTTGAGACAGGGTCTCACTTTGTGGTTCAGGCTGGCCCTGAGCTCAGCCTCAAATTCACATCACAGCAATCCTCCTGCCTCTGCCTCCTGAGTGCTGGGATTACAGGCGTGAGCCACCACGCCCGGCACTGTGGTATGTGGTACTGGTTGCTGCTGGGCGTGAGTCTCCTCGCCCAGTATTGTATGTGGATACATACAATATGAAACAACCTGGGCCCTTGCGCTTGCAAGACAGGCGCCGGAACCACTGAGCTAACTCCCCAGCCCCAGCATACATATTTTGAAAGCATCAATGAAACAAAAAGTAATAATAGATTTTTTAAAGGAAAACCCTTTAAAAATACAAATACCATAAATGAAAATAAATAGTAGAAAGGGGAACATGTCTCTTGTGTATCTATATAAAGCCAAAAATGGGCTGTTTTTAATATATAAATGGTTTTTATAAGTCAAGAAGAGCCGAGTCAGAAAAGAGATCAGCTACTTGCAAACTGTTGGTGTGACTGTTCTCGCAGACCTGATGCAGCCATCCACAAATACTCAGAATCTCAGTTGGGAGAAGAGAACACTAGTGACGCAAAAATAGGGACTAGACAAAGAGGTCTCGTCTTTCCCACATCCCAGCATGGAACATGAGGTCCAGTGCAAGTGAATTCACCCAAAGACATTTTAGTGTGTACTGTAGTTTTTCTGCTCTGGTAAATGGGTTATTTTCCCCCCTATGTTTTCCAGCAGACTCCCTCTGATGTGTAAGACAGCTGCTGACTGTGTATGTTGATTTTTGTTTTAGATTGTACTTTACTGGCTCAAGGACTGTCTCTGTTAAGTAACCTTAGGTTTTTCTGGTAGTCAAATCATCTATAAGCTACCTAGTTTTTATATGTATGTGATATATATATATATACATATATATATGTATACATATATTTTATATGTATGTGATATATATATACATATATATGTATACATATATTTTATATGTATGTGATATATATAAAATAACGCCTCTGCCCCATGTTGTGTGTGAATGATATTATAATTACAGAGTAATGTTGAATTGTTTTAGGTCGAAAGCATCCTGTCTTGTCTCTGCACCATCTCCAGGCTTGAACATCCAGTAAGTGAGATGAGGTTCTTAAACATGTTAAGTTCTCTTCAGTCCAGTATGAACTCACCAAAAGATATACAAACTCTAGCTGCATGTTGACATTTTATCTTTCCCACATCTGTAAGTTATGCCATCTTTTAACCTGGAGAATGTTTATATTAGTAAGCGAAAAATGAACAGCAGGAAGGATACATAAGAAATGACTGAATGCTATGGTGGATGTTTACATTAAAAAAACTATTACAATGTGAAAGACATTTCTATGGATGATGGGATAAGTGTGTTCAAAGAGCAGGTGTTATGAATATTTTGAGGGGAATTAGTATTAATGTGTCATACTGATAGGTTTTTAATGTAAAAATTCTCCATATGTTATTACCCCCTCACACATTACACATTACATTGTATACATACATAGGTATATATTATGCAATAAATAATTAAAATCTGCTCAGTAGCAAGCAATTTTTGCATCCCTCAGGTAATTATTATTAATATGTTTTAAGGCTTATTTACTATTCTTTCTTGAGTTGGTAATTTTTATTTGGATTTTGTTTGCATACATACTAAATTATAAACATTTTGTCATGTCATTAAATGTGATTCTACAAAATTAACACTAAGTGAACACTTTAATGGAGCTAACATATAATAGTGTACAATAACATACAAACAACAATGTTTGGCTCATCATGGATGGCTCAGTGAATTTCCCTAAACTCATTGAACCTGAGCAAGAGCACTCAGCTCAGAAATGGAATAATTCCAATTCTGCAGGACGGTCTATGTGCTATGAGCCTGTCCTAACTGCGAAGTCCTTCAGTATTAGTCAGTGTGACACAGCCATGCATGGTGCATGTGTGCATGGTGAATGAGGGGAGAAAGAAATGCAGATAAAGCCCAAGGGGTGATGTCAAAAGGAAGCAACTCTCACTCTTAGATATCAGATGTGCCGAGTTTGTGGCTACAAGGACAAGCGAGGTTAGGAGCAGGAAGTTAACTGTGAGAAATCTCTTGCGAGACAGGAGGGGTCCCAAAAGTGGGCTTCTGCTAAGGATCTATGGAGGTTTTTAAACATGAAAATGGCCACTTCTCAGACCTCTCTGGGCCAAGTTAGGACAACTTACAGGGTCACAAGTGTAGTAGCTTATCTAACACAGATCCAACAGGGAAGCTAAGCACAGAGCGAGGGGGAATGGGGGACCGCACTGACTTCAGCTATCTGAAGCCTCCAACATAGCAAGATCAGAGGCATTTCCAAGAAGGGACAGGAGTCTTGGTCAGTGCATTCTTGTCACCCACCTATGCATCTGACGCCTTCTCCAGAATCACTAGACTAAGTAGTGCTGTTACAGTAGTCTGGAGCTGTCATCCGTCGGCAGGGAGGCCTCTAGGCCTGGCTGTCTTCGAATTCCTCTCCACTCGCATGTCTGATGTGTGATCTTCTGCACCAACTCCTCCCAGGGCCTGGTCCCCTCTCTGACTATTAATTTCTCTGTAATTTCATTGTCTATAATAGAGGAAAGAACAGGTAAGGTGAGGCTTGGAGGACTATAGTATATTATTTTCTGTTGCTGCATTGTTTCAGCTGCACCAATTACCATAAACTTATTATCACACAGATGCTATTGGCAAGGCGGTTAGCATCGCTTGAGTGGGTTCTCTGTTTAGGATGTCACGTAGCTGTAGTCCGTGTGTTGGCTACAAAGTTCTGCTTGTTTGGAGCTCAGAGTCCTAATCTGAGCTCATTGAGGTTTGTTATCAGAATTTTTTTCTTGTAGCTGTAGGAATGATGTCCCTGATCTGTCACTAGCTGTGGGCCAGGAATCATTCAGCTCTCAGAAGCCACTCACATGCGCGCCTGTCACAGCATGGCCCTGTGCTGTCCTCCGAGAAAGCAAGTGCATGTGACCATCTGTCAAAGGATCCTTTAATACAGGTCAGACCCATCCAGTGTAGAGTAATCCCTCTCTTACCTATGATTTCCTTCCTGCTAACAGTAATCCAAAAAGCTTAAATGAGGAGCTCCAGGAATAAGCACCGTGTGAGCTTTAAGTCCCACATCATTCTGAGTGAAACGAGGGAATCTTGTGCCATCTGTTTCAGGACCCGAATCTTCCTTTGTCCATTGGATCCATGCTGGACCCATTGTGTCTTAGTCACTTCTCTGACTCAGTCATCAACTCAGCGGTCACAGTCTTCCAGTGCTGATGTTCAAGTAACACTCAGTTTACTTAGAAATGGCCCCAGAGCACAAGAATAGGAATGTGGTAATTCAGAGACGGCAGAGAGCTCCGTATAGAGCTTCCTCTGAGTAAAAAGACAAAATTTCTCTACTTCATAAAGAAACAAAAAATCCTATCATGAGATCTACAGAATAATAAGATTTTTTGAGCATGAGAGACCATGTGTATATAATTTTTATTACAGTGTATTGTTATAATTGTACTATTACATTATTAGTTATTATTGTTAGCTTTTTACTCTGCCTAATGTATAAATTAGACTTGACCATAAGTCTGCATGTACAGGATCAGCATTATCCACAACTTCGGCCATCCTCTGTGATGTATCTCTTAGAATGTGTGTTCTGTTGATGGAGAAAAATAACTGCATTCTCCATTTTGTTCAACTCAAAGCCTGATGATTGGGTGATATTCTGCACTTGGAAAGGGATTTTAGAAGAGAGCAGGTTATGGGATTTACCTTAGCTTTCTACTTATTTCACGTTAAAAAGAAATATTTCTCTCTTTTTTGCTGTGAGAAACTGTTTGTAGAATTACAATCACTGAGCAGGGGAATCTTACTTAAATAAAACCTCAGGAGCAGATCTATAAAACTAACTGGATGCTATGTAGAAAATGGAATAGGATTGTGGCTTTGGTAATCAGTAAAAGCTCGGTACTATTTTCTAAGATTTTTTTTTTTTTTTAAAGAGCCTGGAGGTAGAAATACAGAGCTCACCTTGGGACATGCTAAAGTGCGAGTGGTTCTCCTGTGCAGACTTCCAAGGAGTAGTTCACGGTTAGATAGACAGGTATGGAGCTGAGGGGCACAAGGAAGCAGATTGAAGCATCATCCGCCAGAACTGAAGGTCAGCTCCGGAGCCCTGATAACACCAGGCGGTAGATCTAGACAGGCTGATGGATTGCTGCAGATGCAAGGATGTCTTAAATTATGACCTGGAGCCTTCCAGTCAGTGACATAGTCAGACTCCTGCCTGGAGTTTTGCCGGAACTGACCTCACTGTTCTTAATACATTTGCAACAGCATCTAGATATTTTGATTTTTTAGAACTTCTGTAGAAGCGAGTTTTATCTACTTTGAGTCCTTGTTGTTGGATAAAATTTGATCTTCTCTGTCTATTCTGTCGAGTTCTGCCTGGTGTTTGCATTTCTGTTCAGCACTAGGTTCTCACTGTGGTTTGGACCAACGATCTCATAAGTAACCATTGTGTCTCCATTCAAAGAAACAAAACAAAATGTGGTCATTGGGCCCCTGGTCAAGAAAAGCAACCCAAAGCTGGGAGTTTATCAAGATTCCTGGAATCTTTCTAACAACTGCAGATCTAGAATCTAAATTTGCTTGCTGTCTGTTTCAGCCCTGAATGCTTAGGTTGTAGCATGGAAGTAGGATGCACTAATCACATTTTACCCAAACCCTAGATTATTCAGGGAGAGGAACATTTGGATTCCAAGTTGCTTTCTGTGCCTTTGCTGCTGATGAGAGGCTGCTGGATCCAGAAAATCCAGCTCATGATTCTCTGCTAGTCCTAAAGGCCAGACCAAGATCAATTGGTCTTGGAGAAAGTCAGCGGCAGCCTCAGAAGAGCCAGGTGTGCCTCAGAAGCCAGCATTTTAAAGGTGGTGTTCCCTATTCCATTTATGCCTGTCTCAGATGGTCCAAGATTTTCTCCTAAACTACTGACAGCCTTACAAACCTGGAAGAAACTCCCTCCCATGCCTCCTGGGACATGGTAAGTGCTCTACTTGGTTAAAAGTTCCTCGGGCAAGAAATCCCACTGACAGTTTCCAACCCTAGTACTGAGCACAGATTTGGACACCTATGGAATTTTTCTGAGACTGGGATTTACATTTGACATTTCTTTGAAATTGTTCAATAATACACAAAAGAAGTTTTTAAAAAGATAAGGCTAAGAAAATTAAATTATGACAGCCAATTCCAAATTGTGAATGGCACAATACATTTCACAAAGATGGAAGAGAGGAGCCCCTCTAATTTCACACACAGTTTGGTGCCCACCACAAGCAGAAATGTAGTCAGTGTTTACTGTATCTGTATTTGGAGGAGCGTGACACCTGTACTTAGGTGTGTGCACATGCGCATATGTACACACACACAGAGCTCAATTGGCTTCATATGTGCAAAATAACATTCTGGGTCAGTGTTAGGAACAGACCTCCATGAACAAGGCATTGGAGAAAACATCTTGGAGGGACAGTAGAGAGTGTATGCTCTGATCTGACTGCTCGTCTTTCCTCTTTCCCTCTCTGAAGATCTCTGTGGATTCATGTGTGAGTCTAAGAACACTTTCTAAGCACTTTCCTTTGTTGTTATTAGTCTACGGATTGCACAGAGTTCTTCATGGCTTCAGCTCTTCCCACAGTAAATGCCTTCCTTGACTTTGGTGTACGCCTCCTGGAAATTGCCTTGCTGGTTGCTTCTTGTCTTTCTTTTGGCTTCCTCTGTTGGCTTGGCTGGGTGGCCTTCAAGATCTAAAAGGTCAGGCTGGTCATGTGATCTGCTGTGTTGTTCTTTACCTGTTTTGTGGGTTAAGTCAACTGTTGTTGCTGGGCCAGCATGGGCTCGATTAGGACATACTATTAGTGATGGTTACTCCTGTTCTGTGCTCACCCAAAAGCATCATGTGGCGGGCCCCAGTTGCCAGGGAAGGTGTTTTTAAAATTTGGTTTCTGGTTTGATGACATTTATGGAGGTAGATTCTTCCAAGTTTGGTATGAGAGAGCCAGGAGATCAGATGAATCTGGAGCACATCTAGCTACAGGAGTCAACGCTTAGTGTCTCACATTAATAGAATCCAGGGGCAAGTGCTAAACCAGAAGTTAGAAAGGAAGAAGAAATCAAAGTTCCTAGGATCTTCTAATAAAACACCCTTATTTCCAAGGTGGCAGTGCATGGCATGAATGCATCGACATAGAGGTGGGTTGAGGCTGATTTGGTATCAAGAGGCCAACAAATGAGAAATAATGCTCCAGAACCTTGCCACTCTGAGCTCACGGACACTCACTCAGCTTAAAGGTGTATAGAGTCGATCACTACCTAATTCTTTTGTTCCAGGATCCTGCCATACTTGGACTGTTGCCTGGATAATGGGAATAGAGAATAATTGATGTTCTGTGACTGCTATGTGTGCTTTGGAACCCCTGAATCATGAGGGATTTAGCTATAACTTATTATGCCCTTTTTCATTTCTACTATTATTTTGTACTTTCATCAAACATCATGATAAAAGAGCCCTTGGTCCTTAGACCTTTTCAATGAGAGAAGTAAATTAAATAATTTCCAGTAACATTAATGAAGAATTGCAAAGCCCTTGCCTGGGGCTCTCAGCCACTGCTGTCTCAGACTCTGGCCTGATTAAGTGAGCGTGCCAGCTGGACCCCGAGAGCAGGAGGGGGAAAGGAGTGAAAGTGACAGCCAGGGGGCTGGAGACAAAATTAAGGTGTGGATGGGAACCATCCTCCTCCGGTAATTTGCTGGGGGACCACCAGACTGGGTGACCCACAATCCCAGGCAGCACTTCTGCCCCTCTGTTCAAAGTTATTAGTCATAGACTGAATTCCCACTTTTCAAGTGTTATGCCCTCCCAAGTCTCATGAGTGTGGGAGGATCATGGGGTGCTGTACTCACCAGCGGATTCATGCATTGATGGGTGCAGTAATTGATGTGCTTTTAGGAGGTGGGGCCTGGTCAGAAGAGGTGGGTACTGGAGGTGTGACTTGAAAGGGTGCATCTCCTTCCCCATCTCCTCCCTTCCCTTTCCTCCTTGATCACCCCAACATGAGCATCTGTCCATCTCTCTGCCTGGTCCCTTCTGTGAGCTCGTCTTTGCCTTGGAGCTGTCTGATCGTGGACTCCAAAATAAACTCCTCATTGAAGTGGATGTGAGACATTGTGTTCCTACAACAGGAAAGTGATGAAGACAACAAGCCATTTCCTAGTTTTCTACATTGGATTCTTAACTGAGCAGTATGGCTTTTACTTTGACGGTGCTAAAGACAAGAGGGCACATCGGAACACAGAGTCAAAGATCTACTATTTTCTAGCCATATAAGATTCCAAAGTACAGATATGTTGCCATCAGCCTTGGCGTCTTCGGTTTCATTTGGATGGAAATTGTGTTGCAAAGCACCGCTGTGCTGGCAGCCCTGAGGTCGCCAGATGACACCAGTAGGTACCGATGCCACAGCTGATACAGCCGGCTGCTGGTCAGGTGCCCTCTCTCGTCTCGAAAGGACTGAGTGTCCTCTCAAGTGGCCAGAGGGAGGGAGAGCATCCTCCTGCCTGCTGGCAGCACTCACGCTGGAGCAAAGGATACTGGTCTGGAAGCCAGCAAGGACACTGAAGCGAACTGCCCAGTCCACTGGGTACGAGGCAAAGCAAAGGGAATCGAGAGGAGGCACATGCTGGCTGCTGGCTGAGTCACAGCCCCTTCCCTCCAGTGCAGCGGAAAATAAGTGGCACGCACTTCTTGTCTGTCTCAGACATGCTAAATTGCATCGAAGTATTACTCATTTGTGAGATTACTCAGCTCGTTTACTTTCACGAATTACAAATAGCTCTAATGGATACTTTGACCTAAATCTCTTTTGCATTTATGATTTATTTTAAAAAAAGAATAGTCCGTTCGAATGCCCCCTCAAACTTGCTTTGGCAAGTTCACAGCTCATGCTACATGCACCTGTCTAAGGTCATAACATTATTTTTTGTTTGTTTGTTTGAACATGAATGAATATCCTTGGGAAAACAAATGTGAAAATTCAGACTTGTAAGAGATAAAGCAATAAAACAGTTGGTTTTTTTCTGGCTGTCTACCTCTGTATACACATGTATATGTGTTCATGGACTTTTAAATTCTAATATATCTTTATTATTTTTCTTCTTTTATTCAATATTGTCATCCATTTTAATTAATTTTATCAGAACTCTTCTGCCAAAAATGATCAGATTCATCATAGAGTTTGTATCTGTACATAATATATCTTAACTCCCAGTCTCTCCCTCCTTTTCAGCCTTTCTCCTCACCCTTTATAAAACTTTGTTTCTATTGTTTTTCTATTTTTATTTTGAGATAGTCTCACATAATTACTATATTGCCCAGACTAGACTCAAATTTGTTGCCCTCTTGCCCCAGCTTCTGAGACTGCTGATATTATTGGAACAAGTCCCACACCTCATTTAATTTTAAAATATCTTTGGGTCTTAAATATTATGTCCATTACCAGAGAGTGTTTGGAGAAGAAAATCTAAAGCAAATCAAAAAGCCCCACATTAAATGCACATGAGGTCAGAATCCTCAGTGCCAGCTCCAGAAATCAACTCAGGCCAATTTTAGCTGGAAAGAGATTATGAAAAGCCAAGGAGCTCCCTGCGTGGATAGGAGGGTGAGGGGAACACAGAGAAAATAAGCGAAGCTAAATAGCAAACGCCAAGTCTGCCCGTGTGTCGTTTGCTTGACCCCGGATGTGGAGGGCCTCCTGGTGCCATGACACTATAGACTGGATACTGTTCATCGTCAGACAGAAGCTTCAGAATAGCTTCTCTGCAGACCTACCACCACGCTGAAAGTCCAGAGTGGCCCATTAATTAGCCGAGCCTGGATCATGTGCCCCAAGCCCAAAGGCCTGAGACGCTGGTGACAGTGATGGCCTTTGGGACATCTGAGTTGAGATGGATGAGTCTTCTCAAGGTGCCTGGAAAGTGAAGGACATTTGGATGCTGTGTGTCTAAAGGCAGTGGTCGTATTTTCACTGGAACAGTAAGTCTTCAACATTACTGAAAGAAGTCCCGGGAGAGCTTCATCAAACACAACGCCGGGCTGCACCTCCTGGGATTCAGCAGGGCCAGGACCAGACCTGCCAGTGTGCAAGTGTGGGCAGTGCTTTGAGGAGCTGTGCTAGAGCATGCATTTGTTTGTAAGGGACTGTGATATGCACTGATGCACACAACTCTTCAGCTGTGCTCACATTTACTATGAAGAATATTCCAAATCACATTCAGCCTTTAGTGGTTCTTTGCATAGAACCTCAGAACAAAACACTGCACTTTATGACACACACCCTTTGTCCTGATAGCTCTGCATCATTTTTTATTGTTAGCATAATTTTGACAGGTATCAAAAGAATTCAGAGGTTTTGTGTTATTTTGTGTGTTTCACAGAAGCCATAGTTTCTTTTCTTTCTTTAATTGAATTGTGTTTGGTTTCACATTAAATAGATTTGGTTTTTTTTTTTTTAAAGTTGAGCCTGAAGCTTAAGACAGATATCACCCCCCTGAGTGACAGACATTCACAGTGAATGAATCAGCCATATAACTCCTCCACATTTGAACATTTCTGCGATCTTTCCAGAGAGTTTGGCAAAGTCACTTGCATTTAATTACATCATCTAGCTTGCAACTGCCCATTTTTATTGTTCAAAATAACTTTTAATTGCTATATTACAGTGTACTTTTTTGTTTGCTTTTAATTTTTAATAGAAAAAATAACAGACTTTTTAAAAAAAAGAAAGAAACAGAGCGTACCCACTGTGCAGAATTAATAAACTTCACCAACTTACTGTAAGTTACCTTTGACCTTTCTGTGCTCTTGAAACAACACATCATGGCGTTAGCTACTTTTGCTTTTATCTGCTTTTTCAGTCTTTTCTTGCTGTATCTCTTCAGCGGAAGTCAGTACTATGAGTTTGGAGTGTTTTCTTGTAGCCTATCTTTTGTGGAGACCTTTTTAAAGGAAATATCATGGATCCACATTTAAATTAAAATGCCACCATCTGTTTGGCCCCTACCTCAAATCTGAAAATCAGTTTAGGGTGATGCACAGATCCAAATGGCAAAACCTATAACGGTCTGGGAGAATGTCCTTATAACGAGGGAACGAGCACAGGGTCCCTGGAAAAAACACACACACTCAAATCACAAACCGCACGGAGACAGACTTTAAAGCTTCAGAAAGACAGAAAACTTCAATTAATTAGAAGTAATTTCAGGCCGGGGATTTACCTCAGTGGTTCCGGCACCTGTCTTGCAAGCACAAGGACCCAGGTTTGATCTGGTAACCACATAACAATACTGGGTGTGAAGACTCATGCCCAGCAGCAACCAGTACCACATACCACAGTGCTGGGTGTGGTGACTCATGCCTGTAATCCCAGCACTTGGGAGGCAGAGGCAGGAGGATTGCTGTGATGTGAGTTTGAGGCTGAGCTCAGGGCCAGCCTGAACCACAAAGTGAGACCCTGTCTCAAAATAAATAAATAAGAAAAAAAAATTTTTAAATTTTTAAAAAAGAGATTCATATATGAGAATCTGATGAAATCTGCATTTCCTCTCTCTAAAATTTGCCTCTTTTTGCTTTTGACTACAAAGAAATATTCCCTGATAATGTATGGAAGCTACATAGATCCTGTAATTTTATTTTTTTTTAGGTTTTTTTGAGACAGGGTCTCGCTTTATGGTTCAGGCTGGCACTGAGCTCAGCCTCAAACTCACATCATAGCAATCCTCCTGCCTCTGCCTCCCAAGTGCTGGGATTACAGGCGTGAGCCACCCCACCTGGCACTGTGGTATGTGGTACTGATTGCTGCTGGTCGTGAGCCCAGTATTGTTATGTGGTTACCAGGGATCAAACCTGGGTCCTTGTGCTTGCAAGACACGCGCCGGAACCACTAAGCTAAATCCCCGGACCCTGAAGTATTTTAATGTTGATACAAAGCTTGCGTTTTTGCTTCAGTGTATCTTTCTTTAAAAGTGCATAAGTGATCTAGTGATTTGTCACCCATTTTTCAAAAATATACAGGGTAAGCATTGAATGCCAAGCACAATTCTAGGTACAGGAATCTAGCAGTAAACACAATCCATAAAGTACAGTTCATTCTTCCACTAACCTGCATTTTAAAGATTGAGCCACGTTTCTCTCTAGGATCCACCTTATTATCACCACCTGCCTGCCAACCCTGACCCTCTCTGATGTAACTAGTCACTGTTCTTTAGTGTGGATCCTTCCAGAATCTTTTCTCTGTGCTGACTCAGAAAAAAACATTGGTATGTTGAATTTTTTTCCTTCTCCGTAATAATTCCATAATTTTGGCATTCTAATTATTTGGCATACCTGCTGTTTCTTTTCTTCCATAATATGTCAGTACATTAAGCGATCAAGTCTCTTAAATTATGGTATTGATTCTGGATTAAGGATGTGTGACCTAGCCAATTTCCTTATGGTAGACACTTGGCTCCAGTGTTTTTTCCTCTCAGAAGAATCCTGCAGGACGCATACTTGTGCTTTCACGTGGCCAGGCATAGCATCCTCTCTGGGGAACACTCAGGAAGGTAGAATCACCACGCTGCAAGTTGTGCGCATGCGCATTTCAGCGTCAGCGGATGTCAGATCACTCTGAAAACTTACTATAACAATAGAGACCTTATTCTGCCACACTCTCTTCACCTGTTGATACCCTCAGTTGTTCAATTTGAGAGATTAAAATAGCACCTTACAGTTTTATCAGCATTTCCCTGAATAATGATAAGGTCAAACAGTCTTTCATGTATGACATTGCTCACGTCTTTGTTGACCACCTCATCGCTGAGTTACTGAGTTTACTCGTGGGATATCTTTTTATTTTTATTATATTATATTCATTTAATGTCTATATTTATATTATATAAATTATATATAAATATATATCTATATATAAATACATAAATTATATTATAACATCATATTTATATTTATTTAAATAATATATTATTTATATTTATATTTATTTATTTATATTTATTTAAATATAAATATATTTATATTTATTTTTAAATTTTTTAAATTTATGGTTCTATTTTATATCTGAGGTACTGATACTTTGTTTATTATGAATGTTGTAAACATTTTTCCTGGCCTGTAATGTTTTTGATGATGATCAGTTTTTGATGATGGCTGCCATCATCCAGATAGTTTATATCTTTATTTAGCCAAAACTATTTCTCTTTTCCTTCTGGCTGTTGTTTTTGTCTTAAGGTGTTTAACTCAGTGGTATAAAGATAATTCTGTTCCATCTGCCTCTAACTGCTTCAGAGTTTTTAATGTGTCTAATTGATTTATAACGTTTTTATAAGTATGTAATGTTTTAGGATCTCCAGTAAATAATATTTTGAGCTCAACTAATTTGAGATGCAATCTTATCCTAAATTTGAGATATAATTGGGTATATTAGTGGACTTCTGCTCTAACCATTGATCAAGACTCTGTTAATTCCCCTGGTAGACAAAACCACATAAGTATATCGGTGCCCTGATAATCTGTTAGCACAAATCTCTGGTCTTTGTTTTTAAAATCTTGCTCCTTCCTGCTTATTTTGTTTGGCATATACATTTTAGTATGAATTTAGTAACTTTATAAAAATGTAAACAGGATTTAAATTGAGGAGTAAACTGAATTATTCATTAATTTTATAGTGATAGACAATTGGTCCTTTGTATCCTTGGGTTTCATAGCTATAGAGTCAAAGTATTTGGGGGGAAAAGTCTAGAAAGTTCCAAAAACAAAACTGGAACTGTTGGAGCATTGAGCACTACAGAGAAGCCGTTCTAGTGAGATGATGTATAAATAAGCATACTCTACTGTAGCCTTTCACTGTTTCTTAGATCTTCATCTCTCCAGCACCCACATATAAGCATTGCTCAATACCCCTTTCTTTCCTGTCCCATGTAGCAAGGCTTAGGATGTTGTATCTGTACTAAACAAGTACAGGCACTCACCGTGTTATTATTCCCTGAAAAACACATTATAACACTATTTAAATAGCATTTTTCCTGGGGTTATTTATGCTAAGTAATCTAACAATGCTTTGATGGCTAATATCAAAGATAAACATATTACTCTTACTGATTTTTCTGTCTTGACATTGTATCTTTATTTTTAATGATATTGCTCTTACTGATCTTTCTGTCTTGACACTGTATCCTTATTTTGTAGTAGCATCCTGAAATTTCTACAAACAACAGCAAGCTCTGGGAATCTGTCGACATGTTCTTTTAGTTTTCAGATTGGCGCTCTCTCTTCTGTCATTCTCTAATTTCTGTGAAACAATACCCGAAACCACAACTTAAAGGAGAAGAGGTTTCATTTGTTTGTGGTTTCAGTCTGTGCTCAGTGGACACCAAGGCAGAAACATCATGATGGAAGAGTGCGGCAGAACAACAAGCTGCTTAGTTCATGGTGGTCGGGACCATAGAGAGACCATGCTGAAAGAGAGGGGCCAGAAGTCAGATCCAGACTCCAGGCGGTGCCTCCGCGACACACTCAGACATGCTGGAAGTGTGGTTTACTCATCCCCAGACTGGATCCCAAAGCCCGTCAAGTGGAAACTCCTCTACCTGCCACAAATGGCTAATTTTATGTGTCAGTTTGGGCTACAGGATGGCCAGATATTTGGTGTAGTATTTTCTGTGAAGGTGTTTTTTGACAAGATATAAATTGGTAGACTTGCAGAAAAGTAGATTAGCTTCTCTAATGGGAATGGGCCACCATCCAGTCACTTAAAGACATCAATAGAACAGAATTATGACCGTCTCATTATATAAAAGAAAATTCCTTTCACTTGACTAACTTTCAACTAGGACATGAATTTTTCTCTGCCTTTGGAATCCAACTGAAACCATAGCTCTCTTTGGGTCCCTAACTTTTACACAGTAAACATACCACTTTAGCAAGTCTGGGTCTCTAGTTAGCTAACGTATCTTTAAAATATCTGGATTTATTAACCTCCATAATCACAGAGCTAATTTTTCATGTATGTGTGTGTATGTGTGTTTGTTCACATGTGTGTAAAACCTCCATAATATCGAGTCTCTAAAGAACACTGACTAATATAACTTCCCAAGGGGCATGGTGCCCTTTTCTGTTCAGCGTACAACCAGAAGGTCTTCCGTCCATGTGAAGAATCACTGTAGTTATTTTCATGACCATGGAGAAGGATTTATTCTGCCCTGCCATCCCCCAAAGGTCTACAGATCTCTGTAAAATAAGAGAAGCAGAATTGCAAAATCTACACCCTCTGAGAGACTGCAATTGTCCTAGCCTATAATGGTTCTGAAATGAACTGTAAGGTCTCATGTTTTTGAAGGGTCATTGGGTCACTGCGTCTTATACTCATCAGTGGGTTCATCGACTGATAAGTTTGTAGCTGAATGTGCTGTTAGGAGGAGGGTCTGGTGGAAGGTGGTCACTGGGGATGTGACTTGCAAGGGTATATTCTTGTCCCTGGCTCCTCTCCTCTTTCTCTGCTTTCTGGCCACCATGGTGGAGGTCAGTTGAGCAACTGACCTCCACCATGCCTCTCCACTTAATGTTGTTTCTGCCTTGGAGCCAGCTGGCCTTGGGAACTGTGAGCTTAAGTAAACATCTTTAAATTGGGGGTTGGGTATTTTCTCTGAGGAATGTGAAAGTGACTAATATCTAGCCCAGGACATGCATATGCACATATAGAAGTATATTTAACCTCACACAGTGATTCTTGGTTGGTAAATCCTCAAGGTCCCAAAATCTAGCCCTCCTCCTGTGAAATAATGTTATTCAAAGTGATTAAAAGTACACGTAATCTGGGAGGCGACTGTCAGCCTTAACCAGCAGGCAAATTTGGGTCAGCACCAAAAGTGATGTATCAGAACCACATGGATTCTGTATCCTAGCCCTATCCCTGGAGCCTCTGGACAGAGAGCCTTGGGGTGTGCATTTCAGCAAATTCCCTAGTGATACTGATGTTGGTAAACTTCTGCATTAGGGTTCAGGGCTGGGAGAAAGAACTTGAACCAGAAGCAGGAAACAGAAAACAGGAGCCCCCCAAAGAGATCAAGTAGGAGCGGACTGAGTGGAAGAGAAGACCAAGACTTGGCCGTGGACAAAGCCAACATGAGAAGTGCTTGTTTATCTTTGAGACTCATATTCAGAGTTGGAGGTTGGTGGATTATTGAAACACACAAAGACAGACCACATGGAAGCAAGTGTGAAGGGAACCCTGCCCAGGCCTCCATCTCACTGTCTTCCTTCTAGCAGGTAACGTGTCTGCCATATTGGAAGGATGCCATATTGGATCCTGTTGGTGCAGATATCTAGTTTAAAATGCCCTGAAGACATTTTCAGACATAGCTTGTTTTAGCAGGAGACAAGAGCCATGCAGAACTGGTCAGATAGGCACATTGTACAGCCTCAGTGGGGAAGTATGTTGTCTTTGGTTTAATATTATGTAATGATTACATTAAATTATAGATATTTAGATTATGGCAACATTTGATATGAGGTTCCTTCTTCCTGCTTTGGATATATTTTTTTGGGCAATGAGTCCATTGCACAATCATTTCTTAATTTATCCATTTTCCATTTTTCTCTTCCTGCCCTTTCAACCAAGTGTTCCTGTCATTCCAACCCATTTAATGTTAATCCTCTTTCTGTCATCTTAAAATTTTAGTTATTTTGATGTATTCCCTAAGAACTGTGGCATCTGATTCATCACGATGAAAACAAGATATTTTGGGAGTTTGTTCCAATTTAAATGACTAAATTATTTCCCCATTTGTTATTTATCTCTTACGGATATTATAATGCTTGATATTTGATTTCTGCTTGAGAAGTTGGGTATCCATCCATAAGCCAGTTTTTTCCAGGGGGAGGGTAGCAGAAACTTCGAACCAGGGTTCTATTTTGTAATAGTATGTTGGTGAGTCATTATAAAGGAGGCAGACAAGTCTAAATTAGAAGAAAGGAGGCCTTGCTCGAAGCCATTTCCCTGCAAAGGGCAAATGCCAGACAGGGAGAAAATAGTGACATTGGCAGGCTTGAATTTGCATGATTTGTAGCTGCTCTGCGAAGAAAGAAAAGATGTGTCACAGTATGTTCTTTGTCCCTCTGTTAGTCACTTTCTCAACCATGGGACAATATACTTGATCCTACAACTTAAAAGAGAAGAGAGTTTCTTTCAGTTCACGTCTTCAATCCATGGGCAGCTGGCTCCAAGGAAGAAAGAGCAGGGGGAAATGGCACCGCGGAAGACAGCTGCTCACATCATGATGGTCAGGAGGGAGAGAGAGAAGGGTGGCACTGGGGAGGGAGATGCACCCTTCCAGGTCACACCCCGGTGATCCACATTTAATCAGAACCCTTGTCCCAACAGCAAGTTAGTTGTAGCTGTAATCCAGTTACCTTCCAAAAGCACCACTTCTGAGCACATCAGGCTTTGGGGGGACATTCTAGATCTAAATCCTAATGATTCCAAAGTGACATACTCTGCTAACTTCAGGACCCACATCTGTCAATGCCAGGACAACTGGAACATCACATGGAATCAGAAGCTGCTGCAGTGAATCCCTGAGTAACATACAGTAATAGCTTCTTCCCTACTACTCCCACCCCACTGCCTTCCCTGAATCCAGAAGACAAAGCGCACCGCACAAAATCACTCCACCATCTCTGCAGTGGTTTCAGCCACTATATGAGAAGGTGAAGGAGAAGAGAGGAGGTAATTGACATTTATAGAGGATCTAGAAGGACATTTAAGTCCTCCACCAATATTTAACATGCCTCAGTCCACTATAGCCACAACTATGATAAATACAAGGTCAAATATATTAGCTCCATGTAAGCCCCGAATTGAAAATGATAAAACTGTACCTTAGCTTCACCATGACAAACTTCTGCTTAGCGCTGTGGAACAAATTTTTAAAAATATAGTACAGTTATACCTCCATGTATCCATGGATTCCACCAACTCTGTGTCAAAAACATTGAGAAGAACAAGCATGTCTGTACTGAAAAAAATTACAGACTTTATCCTTGTGATAATTCTTGCAATAATTCCCTAAACAATACAATATAGTATTATACAGTACACACACACACACACACACACACACACACACACACACACACACAACATTTGTGTTGTATGTGGTATTATAACTAAAGAGATCATTTAAAGTATATGGGAGGTTATACTAGGTTCTAATAAATACTATACCATTTTATATAAGCAGCTCAAATGTCCACAGGTGTTGTATCCATAGGGGTCCTGAAATCAATTCCTTATAGATCTCCAGGAGCAAATGTTCTTAACAGAATAATATATAATTTATTTATGTTAATGTCAGAAGCTGTTTACCCAATCCTCACAATAATTGCACCACTGTATTATTCACATCTTGCTGCCGAGAAACAGACGTCAAGGAGCTTTCCTGCGGTCACAGGGCTAGGACAAGTTAAGATCTGGGTCCAAGAATTTTGTCTCAACGCTCTACACTCTTAATCACTTGACATTATACTGTTTCTAGGTACACACCATGCTGCTGAATTACACTTGAATAAATGTCCGCAAAATAGTGCTAGACTTATTACTGCACAAGATAGTAAGAAGTAACCAAGCTGAGCATTCAGGAAGCCCTGACTCCAAGAAGTAGGCTTCATGGACAAGGGTAGCATGGCTCCGGTCTCCCTATTACCAGACTGGCTGTCAGGTTTTACTTCATTGTGATTACTGATGGTCACCCTCTCCAGAATCTCTCTCAATCTCAATCTTTCTCTCTCTCTCTGTGTGTCTGTCTCTCTCTCTCTGTCTCCCTTTCTCTGCTTCACCCTCACTCTTACACTGAGCCCCTCTCTCTCCTCTGGGCATTGAATCCCCGGTCCTTCACACTGGGCTCCATCCCTGCCCTACTTCCATTTAAGAAAAATTATAAGATAAGGTCTTACTTATTAAATTATCTGGACTAGGCTTAAATTTGCACTTCTCTCACCTCAGCCTTCCAGAGTGCTGGGATTGCAGGAATCCACCACCACATCTAGCTCTCAGAAACTTTACCGGAACATTTTGATTTAGAGATGGTGATGCAGGACTTAAAGGAAAACAAGTTTTCCTGCCTTGGGCAGCCCACCTTGCCCCTGCTCCCTCCCTGGGTCAGCCCTTCTCCCTGTGTCTATAACTCTCTGTTCTGCTACAGATAAAATGGCCAGCTACGTCCTGTGAACAAAGTCGATGTCATCTTGTTCTCCCAAGAGTCTCAAAGCTCTGTCTTCTTTCAAGGCTAAAACACAAAACCGTCTGCCCTTTTCTTGTGTTTTGTAAATTCACTTGCTGCATCACTAGCAAGACCAATCCCTTCAACTAAATGTATCAACTGGAACTTTTCTTTTTCCAAATCTCTTTTTCTGGACCTTAGTTCTTTGGGCCAGGGTTCACCTAAAACAAAGTCCGAGGGCTCGGAATGTAGCTCAGCGGCACTGAGTCTGCCTGGAGAGTGCAGGATCCTCAGTTCAGTGTCTAGTACTAGAAAAATAAAGTCCTTCCATTTCCCATTGGTTTCCCCTGTCTCTTGGTTTCTGCAGAATGGCAAAGTCTCTAGTGATGCTAAGAATGAGATCATTCTTAGCCTAAGCAGAAGAATCTTATCAATAATCAACTTGACATTTTTTCTTTTTTTCCTTTCTGAATTTTTCTCGTGCTAAGTCTGTCTTTAAAAGAAACAGAGCTAGAGGTTGAGAGGATTGTATTTGATTTCCAGACCATGGCTATGATACTAAAAAGAAAAATAAAGCCCATTTGATCATTGGTCAGTCAGTGGTGAGCAGAGCTGGACTCACTCAACTCTGTGGTTTGACTCTCAGGAAGATGAATTATGTATAAGATAAAAATTGCATTTAACTTCCTATAAAAAAAGATGAATTAGGACATGAACCCACAGGGTCAAGCTTCTTGCTGAATGAGATGATCATGGGAGATAGTCTTAGCTATTGTTTCGGAATTTGAAGATTGTCAGGGTCAAAGACTCTGCATTTCTTTGGTTTTTTCCTTCACCATCCCAGGATGGCTG
This sequence comes from Petromus typicus, assembly GCA_004026965.1. Taxonomy (NCBI): domain Eukaryota; kingdom Metazoa; phylum Chordata; class Mammalia; order Rodentia; family Petromuridae; genus Petromus; species Petromus typicus. Next base: position 63,288 of record PVIR01001231.1, on the reverse strand, counting down.
CTGCAGCTCCAGCCCTCAGAAAAAGGCAGAAGATAGCCAAAGGAAGGATGAAAATGCCCATTAACCAAGCAAGTGCCTGTTCAAAAATCTCCTCTAAAACATTAGCCACCACTTTTGCATGTATCTGTGTAAAAAGGGGGAAAAAAGGTCTGGGCATATAACTCCCCTAGTTTAGGGGATAAAGGGGAGAATGGCTAACAAGCAGTTTCTCACATTTCACATCTCTGTTAAGAACTCCACCATCTAAATAGTCAGCTCTCATAGAAAACCCTTGGAAACATCCCGCTGTTTTTGTGTCCTCACTAGCTCCATCCAGCATTCCAGAACTGGGCGATCCCTGTGGAATCCAAACTGTGGCAGGACAAAGTGAAGACCATCCGTGTTTCTAAAGCGCTCATTTCTATGCGTACAAGTTCTTCTCTTTATAAACAATCACTCTTATTCATGATGGTGCATTGGTGTATTTGACCATCATGCTGTATATGTGTGGGTCCGGAGAGTGGTCCAGTACAACTCCGAGGTGCTCCACTTTCTAGGGAGATGTTAGAAACAATGGGAAAGAAATGTGTCGAGAGAGAAAGGTGAAGTGTCTTCTTATTAATCAAGGGTAATGGAAAATAAAACTTGAACGTCATAATGGATCGATGATGACCATCTCTTACTTTGGAGAATGTCCACTAGCTATCCTCACATCCCTCCTTTTCACAGTTCATGCACAGCAGACAAAAGCAACGATCGTCACTCTCCACCCTGTGATTCTGATGTCTAGGATTTTCCTCCCCAGAGTATTAAAGAAACACTGTAAAGCAGATAAAATATTTAGAGCATATTGAGGATAAAATGCAGTGTTACAGCCTAATGTAATTATGTTACACTCTGCATGTAATTACGAGGAGGATGAGGAAGCATAACTCCAAAGTTAGTCAATGCTGGAGTGCACAGAGGACCTGTAGGCTTTGGGGGATAATTACTTACTGAAGTACTCATAAGGTTCAAAGCCAGGAGAACTCCAAGAGGTCCTAGTATTTATTTGTACCTTGCGAAGCGTATTAACACCCTGGAATAAGAGCAGCTTGCGGGCAGCGACCATCATTGCTGCAAATGGAAGTGGAGAAGCTAATGTAGCCCTGCATTTCTCTGGCTGCCTTCCAGGATGCACAGAAGCTTTCTTCATTTAGCACTGATTGTACAGGAGGATGGTCTTGCGTCACCAGCCATGCCGCCCAAGTCCCAAGGGAGCCACAGAGCAAAGTCCCAGCAGCTCTGCCCCACCTCCTGGTTTCATGAAACAAGGCTTGGGTTCTTCCACAATGGACTCTGAGTCTCTGGGAATCCACAGACCAGGGCAGGTTGGGGCATCAGAGGAGAAGCCTCCTGTGACCGCGCCGTCCTGCGTGTGTAGCCCAGCAAGACAACAGGCAACGCAGCATCTCTTGCGTCAGCCGTCCCAGTTAAAGGATAAGAGGGAGAAAGCTGCTCACCTCATGGCGACCAGGAAGGGGGAGGGGAAGCCCCAGAGCTGATACCTCCTTCCAGGTCATTCGTGCACCCAGGCCCCACGTCCTAACAACACATTCAGCTATGAACTCATCAGGGGATGAACCCGCAGAAGATTGAGTCAGAACCTTCAGTCCCTCAATAAACAGGCTCAGGTCAGGGTGGGGAAGAGTGCATCCTATTTAAATTGAGAGACTAGAGAGGAACTGAGGGATCACATGACCATGGTGTGTGCAGAGAAGTAGAAAGAGTAGAGGGTCTCGGAGACCTAGAGAGAGGAGGGAAGGAGCGCCACCTTCTGGTGGGAAGGGGAGGGTTCTGAGCTCTGCATTCAGTTGTCCTGGGGAGATTGGCTGCCCTGTCGACCTAAAGTCCCGAGGACTGCTGTATCTTTTGTTCTCTCCTGGATTCTGTGTTGTTCTTCATAGCTTTCCAAAGTGGCCCGCTTGTTACTCAACTCAGTTTGAAAGGATTTGTGTGTTTTACAGCTGTCTCCACTAACGCATTGGAGATTTCTAGGCTACCATTTTATGATAGGTGCTTTCTTGATTTTTTTTTTTTTAAGTTCTAAAACAGAATTGTGGTTTAACCTTAAACATCACAAACATATGTACGTATCACAACATTACATTGTGCTCCATTTACATATACAATTTTTATATTTTCTTTAAAGTATTAGTTAAGAAAATAAATAAAATTAATTAAAAAGAAAAATTCTATTAAAGTGAGTGGTTACTCCAATAAATACATATAACACACATAGGGGCCTCATTAGAACATAGAAAAAAGCAGGCATGGTGGGGCACACTTATAATCTCCGCACTGTGGGACGCTGAGGCAGGAGGATTTCAAGTTTAAGCCCATCCTGGGTAAATTACTAAGAACTTACCTCAAAACTTTAAAAAGTAAATAAATAAAAATTTTTAAGAGCTGGGTCTCTAGCTCAGTATGAAAGGCTTGGATTCACTTTCCAGTACAAAACCAATCAATTGTAGGAAGAGTGAATATTAAATGTAATTTTTATGCCAATGCCGTGTATTTAATGGTAAGACGGTATTAGCGAAGGCTAGCCATTCACTGACTATTTTATGTGTCTAACACAGGAACAAACGTCTTAAAGATGCCTTACAACCATTATTAGTGTTATTATCTCCTGGTTTCCACATGCAGAAACTGAAGCTGAGCTTTGAGCTGCTCAGTAAATGCCCAGAGAGACAGAGCCATCCGGTCACGGATCTCCCTGCCACGCGGTCTGCGTAACCGTTGTCTGGACCGTCTTCTCTGTGCACTTGACTCTGCGGGATGTTAATAGGTGTTTGTTTCTGGCAGAATACTTTTGATGCAGTCGCAAAAACACCGCTTCAGCCTGGCTTACAGGATGAGGAAACACTTCACAGAGACAAGTCCAGAGACGCGAGGACTGGGGTTGGCTCAGCCTGTGGGTGCACGGTCACCCCAGTTCTTTGCCCCCTTCTCAGCTCCTGAGTGCGTCCAGGTGGGCAGTTTGCACACTGCCCGTGTTTGCAGCCCTGAGTCTTCGCAGTGTGGCCTCCGGGCTGCCCTTGGCTTAGGATGCGCTTAGGATTCTTTTGTAGCCAACAGCCTGCTTCCTGGAGCTAGAACCCAAAAGGGGACGCAGCTTCTGCCTTGTTTTCCAGAACATTCATGTCCGGGCCCTGGGTTTGCCATGTGGGAAGCTCAGTTACCCTGAAGTCAGCCTGCTGTAAGGAGGGAGCCGAGGGCCAGGGCTCTTCCTCAGTTCAAATCTCACAGTCCCTGTTGCCCTGACAGAGCGGAGAGAGAACAGGCCTCCGACGGTCCTGCCTCCACTGTCCAGTCACTCCAGTCTTTCTGCATGCGATCCTGTGTATCGCAGAGCAGAGATGGACTGTCCCTCCGGTGTCCTGTCTGTGTTCCTGACCCACGGAGCCCATACGCACAGTGATAAGGCTGCTAAGCCTCTATCCAGCAGCGGTAATCAGAACAATTATGGTAGGAGCGGTTCTGGGAAAACTAGACACGACACTATCTAGAGCTTTTTGCATGGCTTTCTCTTTAGAGAATGGAAACTGCTTCCCAAGGGCCTTCGCCGGCATCGTAAGGTGTCCTTCAGCCCACAACCGGGTCCCGTGTCCTTTGGGAACCATGATGTGAGGGGACAGCCTCGAAGCCTACGACAGCCGTACACGAAGGGGGACTCTTTGCTCTCCTTCCTGGCAAACACTTGACTAAAAAAAAGTTAAACTCATCTCTTAGCTACGAAACTGGTCAGATATATTTATGCCAAAGTACACTTTTCACTTATTCTGGAGAGTACTTGGTTTCCTGGGATTATTTTCTAGCAAATAAAATTTGGAAAAGACAATACTGCCACGTACAGCTGCTAAAGGTATAGTCATTCAAACGACCAAAAATGAGTTTCTTTGACCTATTGGTACAGGTTTGTAATCCATGTACCTTCCTTTCATCTGGGGGTGCTTCTGTGCACTTAAGACAGCTTGTTTTTTAATCCCTTCACCCTTGTCTTCTTGTCCTTCGTATTCTTCTGAGTCCCTAATCACTTTTTGTACTTGATACTATTGGTCTAGCACATTTTATATTATAATATTTACATTCATTAGGGTTATTAGGTTCTTGTACAGGGCATATCTTTAAACCTTGAATTACAAACATCTACTAAGAAAATAAACAAGAAGAAACAAGTTTAAGGAGAATATCACAATGACATTTTGTAATCATCCTGTGAATGATATCAAGTTGCACTACAATAAGTGTATTGTCCCAGCAAAAAAATAATAAAAATATGCCTGTTAGCTATCATTTAACATTGATCTATCAGTCAGGTGCAACCAAGTAGGAACTCTGCGCCCTTTGAAATTATGAAGTTAGTACCTCTCTCCCCTGGTTATCCTGCCCAGTCCTATCTTTTGATCTTTCCTTAAGGTACTGAGAGATTTAGACCAAATTTATTATAGTTAAATTATTGGGTTTTCATATTACATCCTCTCTTTTAGGAAGTAGCCCACAATATTTACATTTTTATAGTTATATTTACATTAATCTTAAATTACAGTTTAGAGTTAGATGGTTTCAATTCTCAGAAATAGTCTCTTTCTACCCTATTTTTCCCCATTTTTGAAGTCTTTATTTCAATTCATCTCCCAGCAGGCTGCGGTGCACTTTAAATAATTTCTTTAAGGAAGGGTGATGGATTTTATGCTTTTTGAGCTCATGCATAGCTGATTTATATCCTGTTGCCTTTGTAGATGAATCGTAACCTTGCTAAGTGTCAATTTCTTTAGCAAAAACACTTTCCCCTAAAAATCAGTGATATCTCTCTGTTGTCTCCTGGAACTTAAAGATGCCAAGGACAAGTCCAGGAAAATGGTTAATCCGCATTTTATATCAAGATATTTGCAGAATTTTGTCTTTACTTTTTCATTTTAAATGCATCCATCATCAAGAGATGTCTAAGTACAGACATCTTTTATATTATGTCACCTGATCAGCAATAAGCCTTATAAATCTGGAAAGGTAAATGTTCAGGAAAAAAAATTTAAATCTATTACATTTTAGTTATTGCTTTGGTTCACTCCTTCATGGATCATTAGAAATAGCAATTTTTCATGTAACTCTATTCTGCATTCTTTGTATTCATCATTTCTTGTTTTACGCCTAAATCCCTTTTTCTGCGTGACAACACTAATGATATTTATTGTTGCCATCTGTGTCTTGTTCCATTTTCTCAACTCTAACTCTTGCTCTTTACTACTTCTCTCATTTCTGCTGTGGCATTACAGGATTTGTAAAACTTTATTTCTCATGTATTAACTTTCTTTCTCATAATCAACAAATACACATACATGTGAGTAACATAGGAAGCACAAAGCAATTGCTATGTCGTTCACTTTTATTTCCTACAGATACCTTTCAAAAGTTTGCTTTCTGCAGTTCAAGGGGTTGGGGGTCTCTTGTAACTTTTATGCTGTGAATTCCTCCCCTGTATTCGTCCTGATTTTGTATAAAGAGAGGTAAATAATTGAATAAACTTTCCATAAAGAAGCTCTCAGAGGGTACTGCAGGTGGATCACAAGTTCAAGCCCAGCCTGGACAACTTAGTGATTTAGGTCAACCTTGTCTCAAAATAAAAAACAGCTGAGGGCTCAGCTCGGTGTGAAGCCCCTGGGTTCAACCTCCAGCACTAAACAAACAAAAGACGAGTCTCTGTAAGGCAGGATTTTGGGTCCTGTTAGGAGAATCCCTTTCTGCTTGGCTGGTTCTTCAGTAAGTGAATGCTTAGGACCTCCAGGTCCATTTTCCTGGTCTTGCTCTCCATTGAATCTGACCTTCACTCCAGACCCAGGTCCCCTGCATGACCTTTACCATGGTGCTGCTTCCATAATGTAGCCGAAGTTCCAAGTGAGTGTCAGTATGGCATCAGTATTGCACCGCAGACCATGCCACACTCAGTGCCACATCTCCAGAAGCATTTATACTGATGTTCATACATCGGCAGATTGAGCAGCAGGGAGCTGCTGTTGGCCAGGCCCACCTGGGAGGCTGTGCCCCTTTTCTAGGTTGGGTGAGGACATCAACTTATTCCAGCTCCTGGCAGCAGAAACTCAAGGATATTTTGCCTTACTGAGATGTCATTGTTGCAAGAGGACACTTCACTGTCTTTTCGTGGGCTGGCATCTCATTGCCAAAGTTGGCTACTCAGCCAAACCCAACGCCAGGTGGGAAGGAATGTACTCCAGACAGGGGGAGTAAGTACTTGCTTTGCAATATTTCAAATCACGACGCCTAGCTGTTCCTCAATGTGATGATTCAGAGTGGCACAGGAGCTCCAGTGGAGGGTCCTCGGTCTGTCTCAGTGCTGCTCTGATGTTCTCGTGAGGCCAAATCTGGTGAGGTTGGTGAGTTTCTCCCAGAATTCCCTTTATTTTCACTCCCTAACTCCCCAGATAAGGTCTCAACTGTCCTTTTTACGTGCTGAGATGGGGACTAGTGATTTTATGGCCTTCATTATCTTGTTTTTATGTGTTTGCTTTTCTTTAGCTAATTAAAATTTCATTGGCAACAAATAAAATTTAAAAAGATGAGGCCAGGATGTATAATTGAATCCAGTAAATAAACGCAGGACTGCACTGCTTTAGCTGTGTGCTCAGTTAGTGATCCGAGAGGAAGCGCCACCTGCCTATGTGTGATCTATTTGTTAAAAAGGAAAAGTGATGGCGAAACCACAGGTTGAGTGTGTGGTCTGGCTCCTGCAGTGGAAAGTTCTGTCATTCACCCACGTGCCATGTTTGTGACCTGGTTCCTGAAACACAGGGTTATGTTTCCTAACTATGTGCCGTACTTATAATTTGCCAAAGCAAGCAGAAGGAACTGTGACTTACCGGAGCGCCATATTCGTGATCTGGTTCCTAAACAGAGGGTCACTCAGTGCAGCCATGTATTGTATCTGGGATTTTTTACTGAAACAGAGGCTTGGCTGAGCTTACTCAAGGGCCATGTTTGCGATCTGGTTCTTAAAATAGAGCGCTATACCACATTCCCATGCACCATATTTGTGCCCCCAGTTATTAAAACAAAGAAGCATATGTCATAAAAACACTGTGCATTTGTGTTTTTGTTAATAGCCAGAGAGCCATGGAGAACTTTAGGCTGCAGTCTGGTTGTCTCTGGGAGGGAAAAGGAGGTCATGGAATTGTTGGGGGTCCCATCTGGGAGCCAAAATGGGGTCAAGAACATTCTCTAATTCTGTGTTCTAAGAAAGAAAAAATAGCCAGCTCATGGAGTGTGGTCCAAATATATGGTTCATGTTTAAACTAAAAAAAAAAGATTAATCCACGTCAAAATATGCCCACTTGTTTCAAATACTTCTATCCCATTGTTCTTACTGTGTTCTGAGGCAGTTCTGGAAGTCCTCCCTTAGGTCTGTTGTTACGTTGCCCTGTCTCCTCTGATATGCCAAATCAATTCACAATGTTTATCTTTCATGGTCATTTTGACATTGAAGAAGAGTCACAAATCACATGGCTTTAGGTTCAGTGAACAAAGTAGGTAAGGACACACTGTAACATTTTTATGAGCCTACTTTTCCATTGGATGGTACTCAATAGCAAAATTCACCATAATTTCTATTACTCCTTGTAAAGACACTCACGAAGGAGAACTCCAGGACTGCTTCAGAAAGTGGCAGAAGCAATGGGACAAATGTGTTTAAAGCGAAGGGGAGAACTTTGAAGGGGATCAATGGCAATGTGTCTTTTATTCTAACACATTTTAAAATTCAAACATTCACCATATATTTCAATCAGACCTCCCAGTTTCACCTCTCAGACTCAGAACCAAGAATGTTAACTTAGAATTTTTAACAAAGAATGGTAGCATTTCTGCAGCATGTGGAACACACAGCCCTACATTTCCATTTCTCCCATCGCTTCCACATACTCATTTCTTTTCCATCTTCCATTCAGCCTAGACTCATTTCATCTTGGCTTTCTGTTGCTTTATTTTCTATTTGGTCACTTCTTTTTATTTCATCCACTTTACTTCCCATATCCTCAAAACTGTCACTAGATTTTATTCAACTCTTCTTTTTGCCTTCATGTGCCAAAGCAATTGTGACTCGTTTTGTTGGATATTTCTGTTCACAACATTTTGCCTTTGTAAATGAGGATGTTTCTCAATGCATTGGTTGCTTTACCCATTTTCCAAGACACTGTGTGCTTGCTCTTCAGTTTGGCAGCTACTGACTAGGGCTACCTCTGACTAGGTAGGATGGAAGGCATACTCAGAAAAACATTGTCACTGGCTTCAAGGATCTTGTAGTCTAATAGACAAAAGAAACTGTCCAGGAGGCAACTTTCACACACCACTCCAGGTGCTCTGGTAGATTTAGGGATGGAGCAGTGATATGAAGTAGCACACACACGGAGGAAAGTCAAAATATGGCTCAGAGAATTCAACAAGGCTTGCAGGGAAATGGCAAAGAGGTGGAGGGCTAAAGGCAGAAATGGTCTGGAGGAGGACACAGGACTGAAAATGTTGTTCTGGACTCAGGGAATGGACAAATGCCTGATGCCCAGGGCTGCTTCCCAGTGGCTCAGGGTGGTCAGAACATGGAGGATGCAGATGCCAGGCTACGTCTTAATGCTGCCTCATCACTGGAACAGAAGGTCCAACTGTGCAGCTCTTAAAGGAGGAAAGGTTTAATCTGATTTGTGGTTTTAGAAGATCCTGTCCCTGGTTGATTTGCTGCAGGGCAGAAATGACACCACAGAGGAGCCGGGGAAGGGAAAGCTGTTCAGGCCCTGAGACCAGGAAGCAGAGAAGAAAGGTAGGAGCCAGGGACAAGGACATACCCTTCCAGGCCACGCCTCCACTGACCACTTCCAGCCAGGGCCCCCCTCCTAGCTGCATGTTTAAGCACAGTGCCTGGCGAGTCTGTCTTCCAGATGCATAAGACTTTGGGAGGATAAGGCAGGACCAAATAGCAAAGTTGCATCATAAAGCATGTAGAAGGTTGCCTTCAGGTACTTGGGCTCTCTCATGAAAGAACTCAGCACCCCTGAAAGACTATCCACAGATCACTGTGGGTTGTGAACCTTGTCTCCAAATAAGTATCTCCACCTAGAAAGTTCACAGTCCTTGTGATGAAGATAAGTTTAAACCTCCTCCACTTGCTAAGCCCAAGCAAATCTCTCCTTTTCCTTATTTAGATTTGTGATTGGTTGCTGATTGGTGTCCTCTGCTCCCCGGGGGCCCTATCAGAACTGGCTTGCTGTCTGTCTGAAGATACTGGGTAGAATTACTTATCTAGGGTCGTGGTGGGTGGGAAAAGGATCGCTCCAGAATGAGACTAGTAGCGCAGCGACAATCCCATCCTGTCTCTTTGCTGAATGCCAGATGGAAGCTGTCGAGAGAAGCTTGAAAGCGTAAATGACATTCTTTAAATGAGAAAAAAAGCAGGTGTGTTTTAGCCACGAGGAGCTTAAAATTCACTGTTCTCAGACAGAATTATGCATTGAGTAACTCAGCCTCCAGCCTGGCGCAGAGATGGATACCATGAGCTTAATTAAAGAGATGAAACTGGCTACCACATTGCTGATCGGCTTATCAAAATTACCTTGTATTTATACTACTTTCCGTTTTTATTAAGGAAATGTAACATTTCTTATTTCACTTGATCCTTGAAACATCTCCAGAAGGTGAAATAGGCAGGATTTCTTATTGTTTTTATTATCTTACTACTACTGTTATTCATCATTGTATTATTCTAATTGTCTATTAAGTGGATGGAGACCCGGATTCCAAGCTCTTCATGACCCGCCTGAAGACACTCAACTGGTTAGTGGTGGAACCTGTACCGGGTTATGAGTCTCTCAGCCCCTGGTCGCAGGACATTTCTATCAGCCACCTTCACCGCATCTGCACTCACTCACACAAGGAGGTGGACGATGCAGCTAATTCATCTTTTCTAGAACGGCTGCAGTTGCCAATTGAGTTGTCATGAACCAACTCTGGGCAGGAACCAGAACATCAGTCGGTTCTTGCCTCTGTGAAAACTAACTGAACCACCTTAGTTCCCTTAATTTTTCATGTGTGAGTCATGACACAGTCAAGAGCCAGGGAGCCAGAAGGTATGAAATACAAGAAGCTTTGTATGTTAGAGAGAAAAGAATTCTATCCACAAAAAATCCCATTGTCTCTATCTCAATAGGTCATAAATAGATAGATAGATAGATAGATAACCACTGATGTTCACAGGGAACTCTAAGGAGAAGTTCAGTACCCTTCAGTAGCTTCATATACCATGGGATACTCTGGACGGAAGCCATGTTCATGAACTTTTTCTCAATTTTTGTACCATGCCCAGCTGCAATGGGGAATTTTATATGTTGCCTGTTCTCAGAGGTTGCCAGCTGCCATTGGGACATGAATATTTTTCTTTTCCTCTTCCTGTTTCTTCTCATTTCTCCGTGTCTTTGTCCTCAGATACCATGGACTATGGAAACAGCTCCCAGTGTGGGACAGACAGCTTCCCCTTGGGAGCCCTCGGCTGTGTCCCACAGGAGTGAGCTCAGCTGCGTGTGCATAATTCACCCCAAACTGGGTGCCTAGTAGCAATCTGCCCCTAAATGAACAGGTTCCCCTCTGTTCAGACTCTCAAGACAAGATGAGCTCTTTCCAGATACTGTGGGCTTTTGGCAAAATAAATAAAGTCTTTACTCTGCCAACAAAATCCAAAATAAACTTCTCTTTGGTCCTGTTGCTGCTGTGGCAAGTTATCAGAAGCTCAGTGACATAAAACAACACAAATTCACTCCTACATTTCTGAGATCTGAGGCCCATAGTGCCACTGAGCTAAAATTCAGGGGCCCCTTCCAGAGGTCCCAAGGACAGAATCCATCTCGGGGCCTTGGCCAGCTTCTGCTGCTCGTCTGGGGCCCACATCCACTGCTCTTGCCCCATCTTCAAGCACCTTCCTCTGGCCTCTGCGCCTCCCTCACACGGCCCTCTCCTCTTTGATCAAAGCTGAAGGCGTATCCAGGGAATCCAGGTAAATCTCCCAGTAACAAGGTCCTCACCTTATACCAGGAGGTGCAACAGAAAATATGTTGAATGTTTCCAAATGTATGATGCTAAAAGATGCCTGGCCCCTAATCTCCCAGAACACCCTGCCCCTTCCTCCACACACACTCGTCTCAGAGCTTGTAGCATTTTCCCAAGTCTTCCCTTGTGTGTGTCTGTCATTGCACTGTTGGGGCTACCTCCATGTCCTGAATTGTTTAAGAATTTGAACTTTCATGGTCCTTTTGAAAGAGGACTTCCAGGACTGCTTCCGAAAGTGGCTAGAACAGCGGGATGAGTGTGTTCAAAACCGTAGGGCCTAGTTTGAGGCAGATTAATGGCGCTGCGGTCTTTCACTGTAATAAATTCTAAGACTATTTAAACACGCTGTAATTTCTGTTGCACCCATGTACCTGTAAAGACCCTTTTACTAGTGAAGGTCACGTGTTTTTCAGGTTTCCACTGTTAAAAATGCGGATCTCTTTTGGAACCATAATCCAGCCTCCCATAAAACTCACTGCTAGAAAGGAAGAAATGGCCATATTCGCTAGAGTTGCTGCATGCTCCACCCAGCATCGAGACAGATTTTGCTGATATGAAGGGCTGAGACACGAGTGAATTATTATTTTGGTCAGAGCCCCCTTCACAGAGGCAGTTGAAAGTGGGAGCAGAGAGCTGCTAATGGGCCTGTCCTTTGACCGGTGCTCCAAACCCATACCTATAATTTTACGCAGAGGAATGCACTTCAGCACAGTGATTATCTCTCTTTTAAAAGGAGAAACATGTTCTGATCCTACAGAGCTACATCTTCATGATGGAAGTGGGTGCCCGCTGCCCCCTCCTGGCCCATCGGCCAGAACACCAGGCCGATGCCCTCCTTCCTCCTGTCTTTTGCCTCATCACACAACTCTGTGTTGTTCTACATGCTTCTGTGCATGTTTTTCCATGTTGTCCCCTGATGTACCCCCCCCAGGGCCTAGCATGTAGTTTGTGTTCCTTATATATGGTACGGGGTACCCCTCATGGGTACCAAGATCTGCAGCTAAGCCCCTCATTTACAATGTCACCATATTAGCATATAGAATGTGCATGACCTCCTGTGTGCTTTAGATCATCTCTAATCACTCACAGTGCTGGCTGCAGGGTAAATGCAATGGGGAGAAGTCCTGGATCCAGCCCCCAGAGAGAGCAGGGGCAGGCGGTGGTCAAGCTGGTCCTGCATGTTGACTCTGGCCACACTGCATGTTATATCATGGTCAGTTCTTCCAGGCTGTGGGAGGCCGCTGTCCCCTGCTGAGGGCTCATTGTTGGGGATGCGCTGTGAGCTTTCAGCGCTGCGCTCTCAAGAAATCTGAATCTCCAGGAATCACAGTGACCCTGCGGGGAAACGAGGGCGAGGGTGGGGACAGCAAATGCACCCTGGCTTCCTTGGGGGCCAGGTGGGCAGTGAGGCCACTACAGTGTCCCCTCCAGCGGGTCCTGTATCGATCTGTTGCCTTTCAAGAGGGGAAGGAGGAGCCCTGACCAGGAGGGGCTGGGCCTGGGCCTCTTGGGGGGACCCTGGAGGGGCGCAGGGTCCCTGCTGAGGAGTCAGCTGGCCAGGAAAGGGGAACTGACTTCCTTGCTTCTTGCCCCAGGAGCCTTTCAGTGTCAGCTGAGATCCTGAGCCACGTGTCTGCTCCCGTGGTCCTGCAGTGAGTGGAAAATTTCCTGCAGCCCGAGGCAGTAAACAGGTGCTCAATCTTACTTCCGGTGTGATCGCAGGTTTTCATCTCCGCAGCCATGTTCTAGGGGGAGCGCCCAGAGGCCGGGCGGGGGCTGCAGCCCCGCTGTCCTGCTCTCCTGAGCTCAATCCTTGCACAGCTCAAGAGCACAGTAGGTCCCATCTCTCCCTGTGCCTGTGTCTCCCAACACCAGGCGACGGAAAGACATACGTGAGTCCACCCGGACCCATCCCATAGCCTCGCACCTGCTGTTGTTCGTTTTCTGCTTCGATTTTTTTTTTTGTTTTCTGAGGACCTTTACCAAACTTCCGTTCCTGTCACCCCACCAACGCATGAGGCCCAGCAGTCTTCTCCACAGACTCCAGGGGTGTCTGTCTCTGTGTTCTGGGCAGGGCAGGGTCTCCAGCGCCTGGCGTTTCCGTTTCAGTGGTAGGGCTACTGCGGGGAAGAACTTGGAGGCCAGAAGTCTGTGCGCTGGGGCTTCTTGACTTGACGTGTGGGCCCCACCGCTGGCTAGTGGCAGGGCGGCTTAGCCGGCAGGAGACACTGCACAGCTCATGAGGTGGGGCCAAGGACATGGCAAGGTCGCCGGACCCTGTATTGTGCCGGTGGGGGGGGGGGGCAACTGATGTATTTTCATGCGACACCGAGGTAGACTGTGAGATCGCCGGGCATGCAGGTGGGCCTTGGGCTGCTGTGACCCCTGTCTGGCTGCCCCCAGACGACAAGGGTGCCACGTGGTGAACTGCAGCCAGCAGCAGATTGCGGGTTGGGAAGTTCTGATCTTACCTAGCACAGCGCCCTTTGTAAATGTGCAGAGAAAAGAACAGGACAGGGGTGTGACAGATTCCAGCGCTTCTCTGAGCCGTCCTCCCTCCAGAGGGGAAAGCACCGTACCATTAAATTAATTCCACACCTTCTGTGAAAGTTGAAATGAGTTTGGATTCACCTAAAATCTGGTCGTGGAAGATGTCGACCCCTGACTGTGCAGGCTTCGGTAGGAGTCCAGGACAAAGAATGAGGGCAGAGGCCTCACAGGGCTGCGGGCAGCGCTGTCCTTTCAGTGGCCTGGCTTTTCATCTTATCAGGAATTCAGCACTTCACTGGGGACTCAGCCCTCCTGAGGTTCGCCTCACAGCAGGGAAGCAAGTTCAATTACTGCGCTCTGCCACTGTGAAAGAGCCGAGAAGCTGAACACGGCAGCCCGTCTCCTCCAGAGGGCGCTGTTCCGGGCCTTCCTCTAGGGAGGAAAAGCAGGTAGGACAGGCTGGGCGCTGGTGGGACAAAGGGTTCCTTGCTCGGTGTCAGAGGGCCACATATAAACGCACAAAATAACTTCCAGTGCAGAAACAGTGACAGAAACTTCTATCCCCCATGCCCACAAAGCAGGCCTGGGATGCTGTGTCCCCAAGGGACAGCGTGAGCTAGAAGAGTACTCTATGTGTAGCTTTGTACAAATGTTTTTAAACTAAAAAGAAAAAAAAAATGTTTTGGTCCTGAGCATTGAACCAGGCTCTTCTCACTGAGCTATAGTTTAAATTTTTTTAAGATTTTGAGACAAAGTCTCCCTAAGTCACTACGTTTCCTAGGCTGAGTTGATCCTCTTGCCTCAGCCTCCCAGACTGCTGGAATTATGGGCATGCGCGCGCGCGCGCGCACACACACACACACACACACACACACACACAAACAATTTAACACATAAAAGTGGCACATACTTGTGGAGTACAACATGAGGTTTCAATGTATGTGTACCTGCATAAAGACTGGGGTGACTAGCATATCTATCCCTCACCTTGCTTCTTTGTGGTTAGAGCATTTCAAAACTTCTTGCCATCTTGAAATGTATATTACTGGCAACTGTGGTCTCCCTTCTGTGCTGTGCAATACCAGAACTTATTCCCCCACTGCTGTTATCTTTGTGCATGTGAAGTGTGCCCCATAATCTTATGGGATTAAGTTACAGAGGAGAGGAGAGGTTTATTGGATCAAGAGGATGCTACGCTTATCGCTGGATTAATCCACTGCCGTTTGTGGCTGAAGATGAGACCCAGTTACTGGAACCCGGGTCCTGAGCCATCACACCGGAGGGTGTGTCCCTCCCTGACACTTCCCCTGTCTGCTTCCTGATCAGCATGGAATTAGCAACTTGGCTTCTCTGTGATCTTCTGTCATGATGTTCCTACTCCAGTGTCTCAGTCATTCTCCTTGTTGCTGAGACACTATACCTGACATCCACAAATTAAAAGGAAGTTGTTCACGGCAGCTTACAGTGATAGCGCACAGCCAGCTGGCTCCACTGTAGAAATGACGTGACAGAGGGGTGTGAGGGAAGAGAACTCCTCACATCAGGGCAGACAGGGAACAGAGAGAAAAGAAGAGCCAGGGAGGGACACACAATCATCTTTTCAAGTCATGCCTCCAGTGACCCAAGTTTCCAACCAGGGCCACCTCCCAGGTGCACACTCGGGCTCTGCACTCACTGGTGGTTGGATCCACTGATGAGGATTGCGCCTTGTGATCCAGTCACCGTCCAAAGGTCCCACCACTGAATTCGCTTGCAACAGTTTTCAGGTTCCTTCTCACTCTGAACCATAACACTTGGAACCAGCCCACCATGAACCCTCTAAAATCATAAAGCGTGAGTATTGGGTATTTTGTTCAAGCAACAGCAAAACTGACAAGTACACTACCTGGTCTCTTCCCTATGGATCTTGCAGATTTGAGTAAGCATCAGAATCTGCCAGAGAGCTTGTCAAGTGTAGGTTGCTGGGGCCCACCTGAGTCTCTGATCCAGGAGATCTTGGGTGAGGCCAGAGAAACAGCTTTTCTAACCAGCCTTCTCCAGAAGCTGCTGCTCCAGAGCACGTATTCTGAGAGCCGCTGTGCTGGGTAAATTAAGACGAACAGCAAACTTCCCTCCATGCTTCCTAACAAGGGATATCCAGCCAACAGAGCAGTCCCCAAGGAGCTCATTGACACAGGCAGCTCCTGAGCCTCAGGCACAAGTTACCCACAGCCAGCTGGACCTTTGGGGGCCTGGGAATGGTCTTCCTGTGTTCCCTCTGGGCTGTGTGGCACTTGGCTTGCCATTTCTTCCTCATGTATAAGTAAACAGGAATAACTACTCTAACACAGGCTTAATTAAAACTCAGAATAGCCCCAGGATGGAGCCTGGGGGGGGGGGGGAGAAACTGCTCGGAAAGTTGAATCGGGTGAAAATTAACACAGATGTCTTTATGACATCCTTTAATATTTTAATTTATAAAGATGTTGTGAGAGATTTTGGATCTATTAGAAAATGAAAAATAGCAACCATCACAGTCTGGGCACAGGACCAAAATGACAAGAACTGCAAGGGGTAGACGGAGTAGAGCCACCAAGTTACCATCTGCATTGAGATCAGGGGCAAGCAGGACTCGCCATGCAGTGAAAGAGAACACTATGGTTCAGGTGGGGAAATGTCCCCCAAAGGCCTCAAGTGCTCCCAGGTTAGAAGGAGACTGGATCATGGAGGTATTACAGGGGACCTGTGGCCAAGAAGTGTGGCCTGGTGGAAGAGCTGGTTACTGGGTGTGGGGTCTGGAAGATGCCTGTCCCTCCCTGCTCTTCCGTTCCCTCTCTGCTTCCAGGCTGCCGTCACATGAGCAGCTCTCCTCCGCCTAGACCCTTCCCTTGCACCATTTCTGCCTTGGGGCCAGCTGATGAGGGCTGAATCCTCTAGAAACTGTAAGCCAAACTAAACCTGTCCTCCTTTCTGTTGTACATGTTGGGTATTTTATCCCAACAGTGAGAAAGTGACTAAGACAAATAATGACACCAAATCCAAAAAGAGATAGAAGGTATTAGAGAAGAAATGAAAAATACAGTGGACCTTTGATTTACAAACTCAATTGGCTCCCAACAGCTGGTTGTAACTCAAGTTGGTTGTAAGTCAGTGCCACTGAGATCTGGATGTTTACCTGGGGACACCCTATAGATAACAAGAGGCAGATGAATTGTCCATTAACCTAATTAACCAAGTTGTTCATATGTCAGATCAGTCATAACTTGAAGCTTCATTGTATAGAAACAAAAAGACATCAAGTTACATCTGTAACTTGTGTTTCAGAGGAAAGAACTTCTTAGGAAAAGAGAAAGGCAGTGATTAAAAGGACTCTAAGAAGCATACAGGAGGCAGAAAATAAGATATGTGAAAATGTGAAGCTTCCACTGAATGCCAGCCAGAAAGGATGCCAAGGCCCTGGGCATATTCAAAGTCCATATCCCTGGACAGAGCATGGGAATCACCATTGTTAATCTCAAAGTAATGAGCCATTCCTGCTCATTTGAAGAAGAAATGACTGATTCTCAAGTCAGGTGTCATGGCGCACACCTAAAATCCCAGCACTCTGAAAGGTTAAGGCAAGAAGGTTGAGAGTTCAAGCCCAGCCTGGGTAACTTAATGACTTAGCGAGAATCTGTCTCAAAATTTATGAACAGTTTAAAAATGAAAGGCTAGGGATGTAGCTCAGTGGGAAAGTCTTGGATTCAATCCTCAGCAAAGGAAGGAAGACAGACAGGTGGGCAGGAAGGAAGGAAGATAGGAAAGAAGGAAGGGAGGGAGGGAATGAGAGAGGGAGGAAGGGAGAGAAGAGGGAGGAAGAAAAGGAAGCAGAGAGGGAAGAAGCGAGGGAGGGAGAAGGGAAAGAGGGAAGGACTTCAAGGAAGACACCTGAGAACATCAGGTGGCTTGACACAGGAGTGAGGGAGAAACTCAAGCCATTATAGAATTTTATACCAAACTAAATTGCCTGTCACTAGAGAAGTAGAAAATGTATTATTAACATTATAAGAACTCAGAAGATGTAATTTCACAAATGTTTCATTATCAACTATTTTTAAAAGTTCTCTAGCAGATAACTGATGACAATTAGGCATATCGAGTTGGGGCAGCCATCGAAAAATGGAAGTGAGAGTCGAAATCAATTAAATATAATGAAGTAGCAGCAGCCGTTACACATTTTGTGCCAAAGTTAAATGCAGAAGCTAAATACTAGTCTAGAAAAAGATACAAAGAGTAGAAAATGTGTCATAATAAATCTCAAATTAAACTTATGAAGATTGAAATGTGTTGGGTAAGAAGTAGGAAACTAAAAGGTATAGAACTTTTCTTATCACATACAAGGGAAGATGAGAAGGTGCAATTACTTTTCTGAATCTCATAATTTACGAAATGGTGGCTTCGGTGAAGCATTTGATAAGTGGAAAGACATTCCCCAGAAACCCATAGGCTCTCTGTACAAAAGACAAAGAGACCAGAAAGATCCAAAAGTAGAAAATAAAATAGAAAATACAGTCGAACATATTTTTAAAAATGTATAAGGAAAATGAGATCAGTTTCCATCACAGGACAGCAAAGACTCTCAAATTTGATTTATTTTTAAAAAATTTCAACGTTATTCTCCTTAAAAGAGACACGCCACTAAAATATAACACAGAAAGTTCAAAAAAGAAAAAGAGACAAACATTTAATGGAAGGAATTCACACAGAAAGGAAACAAGCAAAGTTGTACTGATGTGGAACAGGATTTTTGTTCTCCACAAGCATTAATAAAGCATCTATATATTTTTTAATATGCGTCAGCAGAGTCCTGTTCCGGGATGGAGGCCATCGACACATGCATCTCGATGCCCTCGAAGCGCTTTCCCTGGGGCTTTCCATACTCCACATACAATTCCCCAGAGGACGCAGCCGTCTCATGACTTTATTACCATCTGCAGCTAAACAACTTCCCAATCTGTCCACATGACCCTTCCGCATCCCGGGCAGTTCTGGCTGTCGGTCTGTCCTGAACCCCCGATGAACATTTCCACAATTCCATATGTCCCCTTTCTGTTTAAGCCTGTTGTTTCTCTATCCCTTCCAGCTGCACATAAATCCGAGACATCATCCTGAGTGGCCCCTTCCCCTTCACATGCCAGTCACGGTGAACTGTCAAGTCTTATCGGCCTTTCCCCTGCGTGGCTCTTCGGCTCACCCACGACCTTCTGTGGTCTTTTCTCCTGTTATTTCAGGAGCCTCCAGCCTGATTGTGTTGACCCTTGTACCAGCAAACATAAATTTTTCTCAAGCTCAAACTTAATCAAGTAATGTCTCTGCTGAATATCTTTTAGTGATACCCCATTTTATCCAACAGATAAAATCAAACTTCATTGGTCAAAAATTAAACATAGAGTTACCTTATGATTCAAAGTTCCACTTCTAGTTATATACTCAAAAGAAATAAAAGTAATGACAGAAGCAGATATATATATATATGTGTGTGTGTGTGACTATATATTATGTGTGATATATATATGTGTGACTCCACCTATGTGTTGTAACTGAATAGTCGAATGTATGTAAATAGAAAGAATGGTGGTTGCCAGGGAGTGATGGGCGGTCTGTATTGGACGTTTCAGTTTGGCAAGATGAAAAAAAAGCTGTGGTGTTGCATGGTGGTTATGAATACACAGTAATATGAATTTTCTTAATAGTACAGAACTTAGAAATGGACACAATAATAAACTTTACTTCATATGTAGTATTTCACTATAGTGAAAGAGGAAAAACAAAAGAACACAAGCTCTTCATCATGCCACAGAGGCCTTTACCAGACCCACCCCCCTCCCTACCAGGTTCTCCAGGATTCACCAAGTACTCAGACACCTCCATGTTTGTCACTTGTGTTAGTCCATTTTCCAACACTGTAATAAATACCTGAGAAAATGGGATTCCAGAGGGAGAGGGCCATTGTGGTTCCCAGTTTTGAAGGCTGCAGTCCATGGTTGGCCCAGTGTTCTTGGTGCATGGAGACAGGACCTGCACACTATGGTGGTAATTATACAAATGTGACGAAGAGACCAGAGACCATCGTCTCCTTAAAGGGTGTGGCCTCCACCACGAGTAGGACTCACTCATACTGAGCTCATCTCTTAAAAGAGTTCACCACACCCCAAAAGTACTACAGGCTGGGGACCAAGCTATCAACATATGGGCCTTTTGGAGACAGACCAGAAATAGGGCCCTGAGTTCAACCCCCAGCCCTGCAAAAGGAAACAGATCCAAACGATGGCATTTTCAATGAACCTGTGAGCTCCTCTTTTAGGCCTGAGCATGGCTGTTCCTGGCTGACCTCCCCCTTCTAGCCCCTCTTCCTCTTTTGGTTCTTGCCTCCCCCAGGGAGTTGTGAGATTGGACTTCTTCTCCTGAAGTCCAGTCACATGGAAGCCTTCTATGAGCAATTCCCTGCTTCTCCAAGGGTTACAAAGCTACTCTCGACTTCCCTTGTTTGAACATGTGCCACACTGGCTAGTGACTCTTCTGCGCATCTTCCACAAGCAAGCTCTGTGACCTCATATCGGCACCTCCACAGTGCACAGTTCTCCTCAATAACTACTTCTTACATTAGTATATAAATGTTTTGCATTAAAAAATACCTCAAATGTGAAGGGGAGTCAAGAGATGGCATGGAAAAGGAGGGAGAGGCAGGAAAGGAGATGAAAAATTGTGTTGGGCACATGAACCAACACCATACGAAGAATGTAAACACTGGACTGTAAACAGGTACTAAAAAAGAATAGCTTATTTGAAAATATTATGATTATATAAACAATTTATGGACAGATAATTTTTTTCATGGACTTGTGGTCTTTGACAAGTCAAGTAAAATATTACAATTACAAAAAATAAACATTATAGGTATCAGGAGAAACAATAAATAATTAATGACAGTAAATATTTGTATGAATCAATCTTACACAGATTCCATTATAATGGAAACTTTCTTGGGTTTTTAAAAACAGCAGATGTATGGGCCACGTTTTCTATGATCCAGTAAAAACAGGGGTAAAAAAGGACAAAAAATAAAGATAGAAGAAAGACCAAATGAAATGATAAGAAATAGGATATAATTATAGGCTAAAAACAATGAAAACATTGTGGCTGGTTTTCAGAAGTAAGTTCCAAAAGTTACTCAAGAAATGTTGAATAGCTAAATGGACTGATAATCATGGACAAAAGGTTGGCGTTAGGTCCATGCTGTATGCTGACTTCCTTCAGACTCTTAAGAGACAGATGTTCTGACAACATAGAAAACATATACAACCACTGCTCAACTAATTTTGTTCAGATGCTGAATCCTAAGAGGAAAACATGATCCAAATGGCCAACACTGTAGGTTTCTATAATCTGCACCTTTCTCTCTCTCTCTCTCTCTCTCTCTCTCTCTCTCTCTCTCACAGCCCCTGGATAACTTTTATGCCTAATTTCAGAGTTATAGCAAGCTCTCCACTGTTCCGAGATTTTTCTAGGTGCTCCAGCTCGACTGGTTTTCCAAGAAATGGGTACTCATTTTTTCCACATCCCTTTGATCTTAACACTCTTCCTGTTAAGGAGGAATCTATTTTCTTATCTCTGAATCACTTCCCCCTGTAACTGGTTAGCCTTCTCTCTACAACTAGGCCAACACACACTCCTCACTTACGTATATTTAGTCTTTATTGTTATTTATTTATATAGTGGAGATTGCCCCCATGGATTAATTATTACCTGAACGTGTGTCAGAACTATAAGCAAAAAGCAAATCTACTTTATATCTCCTCTCCAGTTGCTCTTACTCATATTAGTGGCTTTGAACTTGAATCTTTTAGATTTTCCGGCAAGTTTCAGAAACCCAGTTTAATTTCTTAGAACAAGATGCATCCTCAAGGCAAGGGAGGAATGGATTACAAAGAAAGCAGGGAAAGAAAAATGTCTCAACTCTTCTTTCATCATCTTCTAGAATAATTTACAACATCGATGTTCGTGTTCATCCTCGGCTGAGTTATATTAGAGAAAGACCAGAGTCTGAGGGGCGAACAACAGGGGTTTATCTCTCCTTGAAATCTTTGCAGCTTGGCTGAGAGTCTGTTCATGTAATGTTCAATCGGACTTGGATGGAGGGGGCAGCCCCTGTGTGGTAAGTGTTTTGTGGCGGAAGACAAAGAAAGCGCAGAATATGCAGTGGCGTTGAAGTCATCCCCGTTTTCTTGCCCATTTCTGGAGCAGTTGTGGAGTCTTCTTTCGTGAAGGTCTATAGTTTCATGGTCACGGCTGCCTTAACATCCTGCATCTCTTCAAAATGTTTCCTTTTCATTGTCCTTTTGACTTTGGGGATGAGCTAGAATCCACAGGTGCCAGATCTGGTGAATAAGGCTGATGAAGACACATTATCGGATCCTTTTGGATGGTGCTCAGTGGCAGGATTCACTGTATTTTTATCATAACCTGTAAAGACAGGAAAGAGGACTTCCAGAACTGCTGCTGAAAGTGGCAAGAACTTTGGGATCTGTGTGTTCCAAACCTGGGGGAATATTTGGAGGGAGGATTAATGAGAATGTGTCTTACCGTCACCCACTTTTAATTTAAACAGTCACTGTTCCTTCCCATCTTTTTTATACTCCTTTCACAGGGAAGGGAAACAAATAACTGGAAATAATACAGCCTGTTGCAGTCCACACTGTGGCTCACAGATATTTCTCTCTGTGTTAATACATTTCACTTGACAAAATACTCAAGCCTGGGTCCTTAGAAGAGATTTATTTAGCTTCCAGTTCTGGAGGTTGGAAGTCTAGGTTCCCTAGACTTCCACCCCTCCTCGTCAGCTGTTTTCTTCAGAAATGTGGCCGTGAACTTGATTTTCGTCGATAAGTGTACTGGAACCAGACACATACTTTGATACTGTGTCGGTCCATTTTCCATGGCTATAACAAAATTCCTGAGGGTGAATATTTTGTAAAGGAAAGAATTCCCTTAAGCTCATGATTCTAGAGGTGAAAGAGCTTAGAGCTGGTTCCACTGGACTCTAGTAAGGGCTCTATGGCCGATGTCGTAAGGAGGACCCAAGCCCGTGCAGAAGAGGCGACAGGAGCATGCATGGAGACAGCGGAGCAGGGGTCGGGCTCACTCCCTATCGGAACTCCCTGCCAGCACTAACCAGAGACCTGCTTAATCCCTTCCAAGGGCAGGGCCCTCCGTGGCCTAACCAATCTCTCCTACCCCTCACCTCTTAAAGGTCCTGCCACCTCCCAGTGAGACTTAGCTAAGCGCCATGCCTCCAACACATAAACCCACGAACCGTACAACTCCTCCATACTTCAGATAAGAATGAGAGAGCAGGCTGCTTGGAAGATGATAGAATGTAGGAAACATACGCATTGTCTGAAGTGTGACACAACTCTGAAGTCCACGCGATGTGGAAGGTTGACAGCAGATGGTCAGAGGAGTAGAAAAACCAAACGAGCAGGTGGCACTTTTGCTCCAAGAGTCTAAATAGAAGGGGCTCTGTTCTGCTCTCTGTGTTCCCAATACGTCCCTGCAAGTTTGCAGATATACCCCGAGCTAAACAAGAGTGGAACACTGCTCGTCTGCTATCCTGAAAAGCGCAGCCCAGTTTCCTGAGAGGCGCTTGCTGGCTCCTCCTGAGCCGAGGGTCCACATTTCTGCCTCGGGTACCTCATGCTTCTTTCTCTCCACAGTTTGACATGCAGAGGATAACCCTGGAGGAGCTGAAGCACATCCTCTACCATGCCTTCCGGGATCACCTCACGATGAAGGACATCGAGAACATCATCATCAACGAGGAAGAGAGCCTGAATGAGACCTCGGGGAACTGCCAGACCGAGTTCGAAGGAGGTAGGTGGTCGCCGTCATGGGCGGGGCGGCGGAGCCTTGGCTGGCTGGGGTGGAGACTCTTTGCAGGCCCTGCGTGGAAGCCTGGAGGCCAGGGTTGAGCTGAAAGGTCTCTGCAAAGATTCAGTGGGTTTCTTTTATTCTGGGTTATTTTCTCCCTGTTCTCTGCATTTTTGTAGAATCTCCACTGACCCCCAAGTTCCTGTAATGGTGCCAGGGTCTGAGGACGGCTGTGGTCTTTGCCTGCCTCTGCTGAGGTGGAGGCCGGCTGGGTGGGGTGGAGGGAGGCGTCTGAGGAGGCCGTGAGCACACCTGGACTGAGTCCACTGGCTGATTGTGTGACGTTGGCCAAGAGGTAGACCTTTTCCGGGTCTTCTCACCTGCACACATGGGGGTAATCACAGGACGCCACAGGCTGTCTGGGAATAGGTAATCTCTGTGCTCTCTGAATGCACAGACCTGAAAGGGCCCAGGGATGAAATTCTTTCACGAACTTGACTGAGTAGTTACAGGAGAGAAATAAGTTTCTGCTGAGGTCAGAAAAGAGACTCACAAAGAGACTCACTTTTCTTGAGCTTCGGAAAGAAAACTAACGGGGAAAAAGGCCTGCCTTATACCCTAATCAGTTGAGAGTCCCCAGGAAGCTAAATAATTTAATCCTTCTCACCTCTGAAAATCAGAGTTGGTTTAACAGCTCTGATGGACAGGGATTTTAAGAAAAGTATAATTATATTAAAACATCATAGCAGGCTTTGGGTAATGTTTATATAGGTTTAATGTTCAGACTTCTTAAAGAGATTAAACTATTTTTTTCTTTTCCTTTTTACGAACACTTAAGTCAGTAGACACAGTGGAGATGCTGTGCCCCACACAGCAGATGGCATTTGGGCACCTGGTCCTGAAACCCAGCCGAGCACGGGGCGGGGGCGGGGCAGCAAAGTGCAGAGCTCAGCAGAGACCTGCCTCCAGGGGACGGGGGCAGGCAGGGACTGCATCGGTGGCCAGAGAGGCGAAGTGATGAACCACGCCCTGCAAAATGTTGGGACGTGGAAGGAAACTGGTTGTGTTACAGAAGCCGTTTCCCAACCTCCTGGGGAACTGGAGTGTTGTACCCGTGAGTTTGGAGTTGAAGCCACATATCCGGCAAGGGCAGAGTCAGATGCCACAGCAGGCAGCACGTGTGGCAGGACATTCTGGGGGTGCTCCTGCATCAGTAACATCTGGGGCTGTAGCTCCCCAGGCCTGACGCAGAAAGGGTATTTCCAGCATTGTGTTTTCCACAGGAGTCTTTGGGGATCAGTGTTTCCTTCAAAGAAATGTCACATGCCCCAGCAATCTGGGAAAGGTCATGCTACACAGGAAAGTAATCTAAATTCCACGCAGTGGTTTTTCATTACTCAGAAACTCACATATTAATATAATAAGCGCTGGACAGAGGCACTTCTCAGAGAAGTCTCACCGGCTCTGCCTGACTGTTAGGATTGCAGACACAGCCACACCTGCCTTTTGCCCAGCAAGTCATGAAGCGCCAGAAGTTATTTTCTTACTCAGTGAAAGAGACATTATTTTGTAATTAACACCTCATTTTGCAGGACCGCTTTTGTTTCATGTTAGAGAAATGTTTTCTTTGTCTCAATTAATGTTATCAGTATATATTTATAATCCATAATATTATTTGGGAAAAAATATACCTTCGCCTCCTTTTTTCCCCTGATCCTCTTTCCCTACTCCAACAAAACCAGCCTGTCTTTAAAATACTTATAATTGGGTTTCTTGTGTGAAAGATAGCATGCAATATTTAACTTTTTCTGTCTGACTTATTTCATTAACGTTATGGTCTCGAGATCCATCTGTTTTCCTATAACTGACTTGAATTCATCCTTTTTTATAATGTCAGAGAAGTTAAAACATTACATTGGCAGACTGGATCCAAACACCAGCCCTTTGCTTCATGTGTAGGTTGGGTGCATGGACCTAGACAGGGCCCCCTCCTCTCTGTCCTGGGCAGTGTCTCCCAGAAGGATCAATCACATAATCCTGTCCCTTGCTCATGAGGACAGAAGGGACCGTGCAAGGTTCAGTAATAAATTAGCTGCCAGATGTGCTGGCACAAACCTGTCATCCTGGCACTCTGGGAGGCAGAAGCAGGAGGATCGCAAGTTCAAGCTCTGCTAAGCGAATTAGAAAGATCCCATATTTCTCTAAAAACAAATTTAAAAAAACCCATTTTTTATAGGGTTGGGGATGTTTCCCAGTGCAAAGACCCTGAGCTCAATCAGAGCTCAATCAGAGGAGAATGATGAAGAGCTGATAGGCTGTGGTACTCTTGATAGGAGCCATTTTTGTTTTGGGACCCACCTCTCAGTTTCTGTGTTTGTTTGCGTTTGTTATCCTTGTTTTGTTTTTAGTCAACACACGCATGTGCACACAGGCCATCACACATTCCCCTGCCTTTATGTAGTTTTTCCATTTGTCCCAAGGACAGGAGGAAAAGGAGTAAAACGTCTAGCCGGAGGGAAAGCACACTTCCTGATTTCTTCTGAAAACCTCACTCAAAGGCCCACATTTCTTGTAGAACCTATTTTCCTAGAGCCCTAAAAACTTCCCCTCTGGAAATCCATGTGAAGGCAGGGAGGAGGGCAAAAGGACCTAAATCAAAGTTGTGCCCTGGCAGGAAATCATCCAGACTGAATCAAGTGCTGACCCTGCGCTGGGTTCACCCTACTGAGCCCAGGGGCTCGGGTACCACTTAGGAATTAGTAACCTGTGTGTCCCCACTCCAACGAGAATTTGTTCTTCAGAGTCACTGCTCAGACACAAAGAAGGATATGTTTGGGCCATTTGTAGGAAAAGCGATGCAGCTTGAGATCATAATGCTAAATGAAAAAAATCAGACCCAGAAAGCTAAATATCACATGGATTCTCTTAGATGGAAAGCCTCATGTGTAAGTAATTTAGAGAGCAAAGCAAAGGAGATAGAAAACAGGGAGGTGGGGAAGGGATCTGGAGATAGGAAGAGACCTGAGGAAGTGAAAAGGGTCACGATGCATTATGTATGAGTACCAATTCTCCCCCACAGATATACTTTATTATATATCACACACATACATATATAAATATGTATATTAAACATATAAAATGTTTAATAAAAGTTTGATTCTCAAGAACTTCCAGCCCTCAGATCTTTCTGAATTTTTAAAAACTGAATAGTCCTAAAAATCTCTATATTCCTAAGTATTTGGAAAAATAAGGCAGTGTCCACCACAATGGGTCAGGCACTAGTGCAGGTGTCTACTTGCAGTACTCACTCATCACCCACATCCAATAAGAGAGTCCAACACCACTTTCAGTCACCAGGTATATTGTTTTTGCAGAATATATGTTCCATGCACTGCCAGGCAAATTTGTATTTTCTTATGGGGTCCTGGTTGCTGGTGTCTGTGGACTGTGGGTCATGTGGTTGAATCACTGTATCCATCTGTTACTGGATCACTGTTGAGAATACCTTACGACAGAATGAATTATACGCAAAGTTTTGGACTGCCTGCTTCCAATGTGGCTTTTTCTCTTCCTTACAATCTGGGAGAAAAGGCTAGAAAACACTGTCTAGCACACCTGTCAGGGTTGGTCATATGGTAGCACCTGGTCACATGTTAGCACCTTCGGTCTTATCTCTTCTCTCTGTCTCTCTTTTTCAGTCTCTTTCTCTCTGTCTCTGTCTCCGCTCTGTCCCCCACCTGCAGATCCAGGGATAGAACCAGGGGCCTGTACACTCAATGACATTCCCAGGCCTTTTAAAATTTTTAATTCTGAGAAAGAATTCCTTTAAATTGCTAATTTGCCCACCCTGGGATTAAATTTGCGATCTCCTTCCTCAGCCTCCCAGAGAACTGGGATAACAGGGACGCCACACCATGCCAGCTACTCCCTGCGCTGGTGGTTAGAGAAGAGGAAACGAAGGCTCGACAGGACGTAGTCTGTCAAAGTCAGATCAGAGTTCAGATCTAGACCCCGGTCTCCCTGCTCTGTCTTCTTCATTTCTCTCCTTGGGACACCGGCTTCGGCTTAGGCATTTCAGAGTCTCCATGCAGAGCGGCATTACTTACTCATTTTTGTTTCATTGCCAACAAAGCCATATTATATTTGGAAGTCAAGGCGAAGTGCGGGAAGACTGTGCGCGCGCCCTCTGGAGACGCAGCCCCCAGTGTTGTCCCTAAATGGAATGCCAGCTGTCAGATCTTTCTACACATTCTGACAACATGCGCAGGAGAGGGAAGTAAAGCAAAATCCTCACCCAGGGAACAAATAGTTTCCGTGAAAGCCACACTGGAGCTGTTCCACACCACTCAGGGGCTCTATAGGATGCGCAAAAGGCACAAACGACCAGGGAGATCTCAGCACCGTGTGTACGTCCTGCCCCTGCACTGCACCCTCTGCCTTTGTGACCTTGGATGTTATTTCACCTGAGCCCTATTTTTCTTATGTATCCAATGTAAAGATTGGGCAATGATGGTTGCATCTAGGTGCTAAGTCTTCTGAGCTCAAGGAAGGTTAGAAGGAGTTTTGAGGCCACATCCAAGGTCCCTGGCTCAGGCATCCCCGCTGCAACCCTGCAGCCCTGTCAGGGCATCAAGCACACACCTGGATGGTGAGATCTGTCCGGTCACCGGGCTACACACCCTGGGCATCCCATGCCCATCCAAATGAAAAGGGCACAGTATGTCAGGGTGCCATCTGCTCCCGCTCACCTATGCTGTGACTTTCCACAAATAAACCCATCACCTTAGGTGAATGTGACAGGTAAGCAGATTTGGGACATCAGCCGAAAAAAAGACCTTTGTTCTTCTGGACATTCTTCACTGCAAACTAACAGGAAAGTTGTCTGAGAAGTGATGAGACTCAGCCCACTAGGAGAGGCTGGAGAGACATTTAGGATCAGTATGCAGAAGCAGAGTAGAGCAGGGCTTGAAGCCCAGCTTGACACTGTGTGCCATGCTATGTCCACCTGCATAAGGCACTGCTGTGACAAAAGCCGCATCTTCATCTCTGAACAACATGAGCCGCCCTGCAGGGCTGTTATGAGGATTAAACAAGTCACACGTGCAAGTGTGTTTTACAAAGCTCCACATACTAGTCCGCATGCAAAACTAAGGAGAAATATAATGAACTAGTCCCACGCCCCAGCCATCATCATCTTATTTTTGACTTGGGAACGCTGTCCTTGAATACATACTGCAGATCTCTACACTTCCAGGGCAGGATCCAAAGACACGGAGGAGTGAGAGCTTCCTCTTCACACCTTCACTCCTAAAGTCCAAGCCCTGCCATCACTGGGGTGACCAGGGGTGTTCATCAAGGGTCTTCTGGTTGCACGGAAGAGAAAGTTAACCCAGACTCCTGAAGAGCCTTGGCTCAAATAATAGAGGAAGTGAAAGGGATGCACTTCCGGGGAGAACTCAAGAACACATATTCCCACTCTCCTTCTCTTTCCTTCCTCCCTCCCTCCCTCCCTGTCTTCCTCTCTGGCCTCGTTCTTGGGCAAGCTCCTGAGGTGACAGGATTCTCCTTCCCAGGATTCATCCTAGTCCCTAGAAGGGACTGCAGCAGCACAGGCCTGGCTCCTGTACCCACCCCCAGGAGCCAAAAGCCTAAAGACTATTTCTGGCCCTTGTGGTTTGTGGTAGTAGAAAAGGTGAAGCCCTGGGTTGGGAGTTCTGCTCCAGATCTCCAAAACAAAGAAGTTTTCATTACAAGAAGGACAGGAAAGGCCAGGCCTGCCCTTACACTACAGGTCTACAAAGCACAACTGTCTGACACCCCACATGGATTCTATTATGGAAAGGGACAGGCTCCCCACCCCTCAGGGTGAAGCGTCCCGCTCTTCCTCTTAACAAGAGCGTCATAAAAGACACCAACTCACTCTCTCCCCTTAGAGGTCACGTTCTCCATCAATACTTTCAGGTCTTCCTTGGGCACTTTGAGTCCACTGACATAGAGAGAATTTCATTTCAGAGGCTCTTAATTTCATTTTGTACTATGCAATTAGCCAGATTCATAGATTTAGAGAATGCGAGACTTGGGAGGGATGCAGAACACCAGTAGCTGCTAAACTTGGTAGCTCCGGAGTATTGCAAGAATTACCTGAGCTGACACTGGTACTGTTTTTTTTAAAAAAAACATTCTTCTGCCCTGGAATTCCTGCCCAAAATACTGCTTTGGTAGATCTGCAGTGGGAATCAAGTCAGAATTGTTAGGGCTGAACTGTCTGGAGTGCAGATACCTAGATTGAAGCCACAGGGATTCTGATTTGTGGGGTTCAGGGTCACCCCACTGGGCAGTGTCCAAGTTGTAGCAGGGCACCATCTTCAGGAGCATCTCCACTGCCTGTCACTTCCTGAGTGGAGCTGTGGGAACTGCTGTTAAAATAAGAAGGGGGGAGACAGTCTGTCGCTAGAACGACGCACCCAGGGCCTGCCAAGGCAGCCACAGGACTTAACAAGCTTTCTGGAGACTGTAGGAAAACAGAAGGCTCCACTTCACTGTCCTCCCGCGTCAGCCTCCCCAGGCACATTCTCCCAATCCTTTCAGGGACCCATCTGTCAAGATCTGTGCTAGAAAGAGGGCTCAGCTCAACCTAAGATCTGACGGGAAGTTGGACAAACCTACTAGGTGTGGTCGGGAACTACACTTCCAATGAGTCTGTGTTTTCTAAAAATGTATGACAGTAGAAAACACATTGCCATTAATCCCTCTCCAATTACTATCCTCACTTCCAGCACATTCATCTCTTTGTTCTTGTTCCTTTCTGGAGCAGCTCTGGAAGTTCTCTTTCATGTCTGTAGTAGCCCTGCAGTGGCTGCGTTGAGGTCCTGAATCTACGTGAAATATTTACCATTTATGGTCATTGTGACTTTAGGGAAAAGCCAGGACTTCCATAGCGCCAGCTGTGGTGCAGAAGGTGGATGAGAATGCACCGCCATGTTTTTCTGAGCTGCCTTTCAGCTGAGCACCACAGAGCCACTGCATTTTTTATCACACCTTTTAAATACGCCCAGGAAAGAGGACTCCAGAGTGCTGTGCAAAGTGGCAAAAACAATCGGACCACTGTGCTCAAATCTAGGGGGAATCCTCTGAGGGGGATTCACGGCAGCGTGTCTTTTGGTGTCATAAAATTTAAAAATTTAAACACCCACTGTATTGTTTGATGAGGCCTCAGAGATAGAATCAGCAGCAGCACAGTGTTCAATAAGATGCAGAAAGCGCTCAGCTCTTCCAAAGGGTGGACATGGCTCGAATACAGCCCAGCAGTTTGACTCATGGGATTATACCAAGAGAATTCAAAACGTGTATTTATATAAAAATTTACACATGAATGTTCATAGCACCATCATAGTAGCCCAACAGGGAAACAACCCACACAACTATGAGCACACGAATGGCTAAATAAATAAATGAGGTCCATCCATATTCTGCAGAGTATTATTTATCAACACAAAGAAATGAAATGCTGATGGGGAAGTAAAGACTTGGGCTGGGCCCTGAAGGAAAGAGAAGATCAGAAGGCACCTCAGCAGAGAAGAACATGAACGGTGAGGGCGGACGGTGTTCCAGGGACCTACTGGGCTGGGGCAGAGGTGGCCTGGGAGGGAGCTCATGCCCTGGGAACAGAGAGGTGACAGCGGAGGTGCTGGTCCTCCCGAGGCTGTTAGGAACTGGAGCAGCCCCAGGCAGACCGGTGTGGTGCTGAATGCTAAGCAGTGCTCTGGAAAGGTGAGTTACTGCTGCAGCTCCAGATAAATTGCTGGGAAAAAGAAAGTACCAAGACCAGGGGTTGAGCATCTGCAGCCCTGGGCTAAAGCCTGAAGTGCACAGGGAAAAAATGATCAGGCGCTTCTTCTTGCCCTTAGGAGATGCAAACTTGAATCTGGCATTTCTCTAGCAATTTCCGGTGGGAATGGATTTCCCTCGGGTCTGATCACTTGGAAGGACCTCTGAAATCATTCTTTCCAAGAAAACCAGTTGTCGTTAATTAGCTCGTCCTACAGACCCACAGGGACTGGCTTATTACGTCCAGTTAGTCCCGTTCAGAGCTGTTGTGGCCAAGTAATGAGTTAGCGGCCTCCCTGTGCCTCTGGGTCTCGGTTGGATCCTCCTGGCACTGCCGGCCTCAGTCTCTCCCCGCCCACTGCTTGGAAGGATTTTTAGATCAAAGGCACAGCCGCTCTCCTGGGGGATAATCCCGGTGCTGGTAACCTTGTTTCCTGAGTGTCCTTCACAGAGAAGGGCTTCAGCAGAAACTCTCCCTCAGCCCCGTCACACAGTTTTCTTTTCTTGACACTTCCCGTCAGCCCTCGGGAGGAGATGGTGTTGAACCACTTGCGGAAGCATTTCTATGCAGGCATGCTGCCCAGAACCATTAGCCAGTCCTCAGAAAGCGTTATTATGATCTGCCACTTCCACATCCTCACCTCATTTTCCGCCTCATCCTTTCCTTCTTAAACCCCATCTCCTTTTTCCTCCCTGGGAGTCGGTGTCTTTTTACACGTGCCTACTCCTCTGAGAGGCCCAGCTCTGCACCAAGGAAATTCTCCTCCTGCCGCTGAGAACTTCAGACTCACCCCTAATCTGTAGGTTTAGAATTGAACCACAAAATATTTTAAGTCACCCAAGGGAAGTGCAGGCCTGGTGGATCCAGAAGAATTAAAGACAACAAGACGAGATTGACCGGTGATGGTGGAAATTGCCAGCAAGTGTAGCAGAAGGAGCCAGAGCTGTGGCGAGGGACCGGCTGTCTGCAGCATGGCTTCCTGAGACAGTCCTCCCCTTTGATGCAGTTTTTAAGACCGTTTGACAAGGATCTTTAGCGGAAAGCTCTGTTTGCCTTTGGAAAGAGGGCCAGCTGCCTATATCTTCCCGCTCTTTCCAAGGGGTGGTTTAGAGGAGCTCCTAAGTGGCAAGAAGAAGAACTGAACATTTGTGCATTCTCCAAACCACGGGGCCCTGCCTTGACCTTTTTCTTTTGCCAGACCTCTTTAATAGTTGAGTTGAAAGAACCATCTTCCCCATCACCCTCACACCCCCTCATGTGATGAAAAAATATGAATGTTTCAATTTGAAAAATGTATTATAGCAAAAGTCATATTGCTATTAATCCCCTTCCAAATCCGCCCCCTCAGCGGACACACCCTTACCCCAGGGTTCCTGCCACTTGCAGAAGCAGTTCCGATGTCCCTCTTTTCCCGAGTGTCTCTGTACAGTGAATCCCTGACTCACAATTGAGTTCCATGCTAGAGAAATTGTTTCGAAGTCGCGTTCATTTGTGCGCCAAGTGTCTCATACAGTACATCTGTTTGAGGGTTTGCAACTGGAATGTTCCTAAGTCGGGCACTTACTGTACTGTCCTGGCTGCCCCGAGGTCCTGCATCAGTTCAAAATGTTTGGTTTTCATGGTTATTTTGACTTTGGGGTAGAGACAGACGTTATACAGTGCCAGGTCCAGTGAATAAGTGGGTGAGGGCACAGCATACGGATTTTATGCACCTGCCTTTCCATCAGATGGCACTGGGCAGCGGCATTCACCACATTTTTATCACACTGGGTAAAGACACTCACAACATAAGACTTCCAGAACTGCTTCAGAAAGCCCTAAGAAAATTGGAATAAGTGTGAAAGGTGTGTGTGGGGGAGTATTCTGAAGGAGATTCAGAGCAGTGTATCTTTTACTGTAATGAATTATTTTAAACATTTACAGCATATTTCAGTCACATCACACACACACACACACACACACACACACACACACACACACACACACATCCTTCTCTTGTCCTGAGCAAATCAAACTCCATCCCTGCTTACTGAATCAAAAGCTCAGGAAATCATCCAATTCCCTGGAAAGTTTATTAAAATACAGACGCAGAGATTATTCTCAGTGATTCTGCAGTGGATTGAGACGTCCATTTGTGCCAGACTCCAGCAGATCTTGATGCTGCAGGTCCCCCTAGGAGCGTGGGTATAAGCAGCTTGAAAGCCACCTGCCCCTCCAGGACACAAATGCACGAAGTATGTCCTAGACAGTGATAGCAAACCTGTTAGAGATTTCAGTGATACACACAATGTGCCCACTGTGGCACATGTGCCATAGGTTTGCAAGGGGGAGGCACTGAGGGAACAGAAACTTTGACCTAGGAGTCGAGCTTCTGAGAGGCAAAGTTTGGAAAGAAGTGTTCACCGCTACCTCTCCCCCTTATTATTTCAATTTCCCTGTCTCTGGCCCTGGTACTAAACCACTAATGAAAACCTTTAGATGGCTGGACACTGTTGGTGGTATGTAAACTAGTAGAGCCCCTGTGGACGTCAGTATGGAGATGTCTCATAACCTGGAAACTAGAAATTCCACTTGACCCAGCTGTTACCCTTCTGGATATCTTCCCCCAAACAGTTAAAGAGACCATATTATAGTGATTCACACATACTCATGTTTATAGCAGTACAATTCATAATAGCTAACTCTTGGAAGCAGTATATATGTCCATCAAGAGTTGAATGGATGAAGAAAGTGTAGTATTTGCAAGGGATGTGCCATAATGAAGGGTAAACTTGAGTTATTTGTAGGAAAATGGACGAATCTTGAGACCATATGTTAAGTGAAATCAATCAGACACACAAGCCTAAGTATTACATGATTTCTCTTATATGAGAACGCAGAGTAGAAATAAAGAGCAAAATAAAAGATAATAGAAAGTAGGGAGATAGATCTTTCTCAAAGGGGAAGCAGGTTGCGAGATGGACGAGGGAAGGATAGGAGATGGAGAAAGGAATGAGAATGTCTTAGATACCAGTACTAATGCCACATGAGTAATATAAGCAGTATGGACTGAAGTGGGACTTAAAGGAAAACAAGTTTTTCAAGTCTTGGGCGCTTTCCCCACCCCAACTATAACTCCTTTATTGGTGCAGGTAAAATTGGCAACTGTGACCTGTACATGAAATCTGTGTCATCTCGTTCTCACAAGATTCACAAAGCCATATCTTCTTGCAAAGCTAGATTACAAAACTGTCTGTCCTTGTCCCGTGTTCTGTAAACTCACTTGCCGCTTCACTAGCAAGACCAACCCCTTTGCCCAAATGTATAAAAATGGAATCTTTCCTTTGTTCTCTGATGCTCATTTGGATATGGGTCTATTGAGTTAATGTTCACCTAAAGCCTAGAATAAGATCCTCCTATTTCCCTTTGTTCTCTCCAGGCTTTGAAATCCTACAGCAGTACTACATATGTTGTAGTAAACTAAAATAAAATTTAAAAATGAAAACCAACTAAAAAATGATCATGTTAGCACTACTCTTGACAGATTACAGAAAGATTAAGAGAAGGAAATCTCAGAAAAGGCCATGATCAGACCGTTTGAGCCACTGCACCCAGAGATTCCTGTCTTCACCCAGGTCCTGTGTGTAGCCCATAAGGTCACCACTTGCAAATTTCAGCAGAATCCACTGAAGGGCTTATTAAGTCCACATCCCAGGCACCCACCCCAAGAGCCTTGGGCACAGTAGCATGGATGTGGGGGTCCAGCTTAGTTTCTGCAATTTTTCTAAATTCCTGGTGCTGGAGTAGCTGCTGGTCCAGAGATGCAGCTCTAGAGGCATTGTGTGTGCTTCTGAAATGTCAGAAGTCAGCCAAGAGTGATGGCACTCACCTGTAATCTCAGGACTCTAGGAGGCTGAAGCTGGAGGATCACAAGTTCAGGTCCAGCCTGGGCAAATTAGCAATTTAGTGAAAGCTTGTCTCAAAAAGGCCTGGGAATGAAGCTCAATGTGAAGGCCCAGTGTTCCATTCCCAGCCATAATTTTTTTAAAAGTCCACGTCACTTGGACAAGCACGGCAGGCACCCACGGATGACTCTGGAAAAGGTAAGCTACTCCCAGCTGGGCACCAAGATGTGGAGAATCATCTACTCTGTCTGTATAGCCTCAGAAACAGACCCCATAACGCCTGGATGATTTCAGGTAAAAAGTCACTCTGGACTATTGCAGTTTTTCTGTCACCATCAGTCACTCTACCCTTACTTTGAACACAACACAGCCATGACTTCACACATTCTGCAGGAGGATGCGGTGCTCAGCCCAACTGGGGTCACCCAGCACTGTGGGCTTGATGAAACCAGTTCTATCCTGCAAGACGCACTGTGGGTTTGATGAAACCAGTTCTATCCTGCAAGACGTCCTCCTGAGGAAGCCATGACTCACCTTGTCCTTTCTCTGTTCTCTCTCTTCCCAACTCCCTCACCCCACCGCACGTGTCCTTGTCTTCTGCCCCCACCCCCCACCCCCAGTGCATTCCCAGAAGCAGAACAGACAGACCTGCGTTCGGAAGAGCCTCATATGCGCCTTCGCCATGGCCTTCATCATCAGCGTGATGCTGATCGCAGCCAATCAGATCCTGCGGAGTGGCATGGAGTAGCCTCCCGGCAGCGCTGTCGCCAGCTCACCGCGCATGTGCATGGCCCGCGGGCAGACTGTTCCTCCTAGCTGCAGATCTGGACCTGGGACAGACGCTGACCTAGTACAGCTCCGCGAAGAACTCCAAGGGGCAGTGCAGCTGGGATTGCGCGATTCAACTTCATCTCCTTGGCAGGGACACCAAAGGGCTGTCTTCAACGCTTTAATGGTTTTGTTTCCTAATGCAATAAATAGCCAGGAGTTCCGAATCTTTGCTTCAACCGCCAGTAGTAACTTTGAAGAAGAACTTCATTTTCATCTCGGAATTCCAGTGGCCATCCAGGGGTAACGGTGGCATCGGAGAGCGTGCAGAGAGCATGAACAACACTCACCTCCACCCTCGCCCCGTTCTTCAACCCAGGGCTCCACAGGACTCTGCTGAGGTCTCCCTCAGATCCTTAGAGGCTGACTTTTGGGTTGCCGCAGAAGAGGGGACTATCCATCTCACCTGGCTTCCTTCCTCCACCCAGTGGAGACCCCCCATGGCATGAGGGGAAAGCCATTAAGCAGGGTGCAGCCCCTGGCTGTCTGCAGCTGCACCCCCTTGCTTCCGTTCTTACTGCCTTTTCTACAGGATTGCTGTTGGTAGAGCTGGGGCGCTCTCGGTTGGTTCCTGTGGCACTTAGCCTCCTGTTCCTAGAGCCCATCCTGCACCAGCATTTTTGGGAATCTGCAAAGAGCCTCCCTCCAGCTTTGCCCCCCCATGCTGCCACTTGAGACAAAGAACCGTGGTCATGAGCATTTTAGGACACAGACACATAGACAAAGAAACCTGGTTTCTTCGCGCGTGACATCTGTAAATGCTTAGCTTACTCTGGGTGTAAGCTTGCCCTCCCTCCCACACATCCCTGCTTCTTCCCGGCAGAGGGTGAGGTGGGCGAGGAGAGGGGAGGGGGCTGAGACCGGGGTGAAGGTGAGGAAGTGTCAGGAGCCCACACCTCAGGCATCCAGAGTCCTGGAGCCCCAGCCATCCATCTAGACAGCCTCTGTAAGTTAAGGTCCATGTACATCTCCCCCACCCCTCATCCTGTAGATTGCTTGTCTAGTTAGTCTTCCCCAGCTCAAAAGAGAAACACACTCCACAGCAGAAAGTTGGAAAGATCAAACTACTGTTTTTATGTATCCTCTGGCATTCAGATTGTACAACTGACTCATATGAAGAAGAAGAAGTTTAAAAAGATGTCAGTGGGCTTAGCTGATGGACAGGTACTTTACCTGCAGCTTGCTTCTGTTGGGGAAGGGACCTGAATCCAGTGGTCCATTTTCAAACCACAAGTCTCTCATTTCCTGACTCTTCCTAGATGCCATATCAGCCACCTCTATTAATTCTCGCTTGCATAGTAAGATTAGCCAGCAGTGTCTAGATGTGCTCCCCCCTTTGTACTCTTCTCAGCTCAGGTCTTTATTTCAGTAATGGAATGGTCTTGCTCCTGTTTCTTTGGATTGTATCCTAGAGCTTCGTGCTTTGCCCCTAAGCGTTCCTTCCTTTCCTTCAGTATTGAAGCAGCAGAATTATTCCTTTCTCGGGGCAGCGGGTCGGGTTTTCGGTGCCATGTGTGATCCCCAGCCTGTCCTCCAGCCTCCCTTTCTTCCCTGATTCTCCCTCACTGCTTTTTTAGACATGGAGCACTGAGATCTCTGTTTAGGGTCTTCTTCCAATTCGCCTCTGTAAACCCTCCCTGCACAGCGTGGGGACAGCTGTACAAACTGTCCCAGCATGGGAAAGCGCAAATATTCACCATGAGCACAAGTTAAACCAGGGTTTGAGCCATAGTTTGGAGAGGGAGCAGATCTAAGTTCCCAAGAGTCTAGGGGGGCAGACAGTTCCTCTAAAAACCGTCTGAAATCTGGTGCATCCAGGTCAGGTGAAGGGAGGCAGCAGCGTGCCTTTGCCCCTGAACCTGCCCTCCTCTGCTACCGTACCCATCACACACCTGCCCTTTCTGTCTGTCCCTTTGCCTGAGTCTCCATAGTGCCCTTAGGATCAGAGTCTTAACCTAGAACAGATGCTAAATACTCACCCCTTAGATGGTGTCCTCTTTAGTCTCACCCCAGGACGGCTTGCCCTCTCTCTGTTGGAGGTGGGGGGGGGGACACAGCACATCCTGCAGAGAAATGCTGCCCTCCCTGTTGCTGAGCCTGAGCCTCTAAGTCACATCCTCCTGGGGACAAGGTGAAAGATCCTGAGTATCCTGGGTGGCTGACCAGGGATGAGCCCCAAAGGGCCACTGCCCCCAAGAGGGAACTGAGACTGGCTGTCAAGACAGAAAATAAGCATTTCAAAGGCTTCCTTCTGGCAGGTCCCTTTGCCTCCCACTGAAATATTGACCCCAGAGTGCTGCCAGGCTGTGGGTAGATTTCTTGAGCAGGGAGACAGAGATGACCCACTGTGCAATGGGGGGGGGAGATTAAGAGGAGTCTGGAAAGGGCACTGACAACCTGTCCCTTACCAAGACATGAGCATCCTTTCTCTTCAAAGGAGCCCTTTCCTTTTCCCCAGTGACCTGGAAATCAGGCCAGCAGCAGGTCCAGGAGGATACATCCCAGTGGATGTTTCTAGGGAGACAGGATGTAACAAGCCACAGTGTCCTCTCTGATGGCCTAGAAGTCAGCCTTCCACCACAGGACCTCACACGAGGCATCCAGGGGCTGAAAGCTGTGGTGCGTAGAGACAGCCTAAGCTAGAGAGACATTCTAGACTTTCGGGGCTGAGTTTGTATTTGTGACTCGTGCCCCCCTGACTGTGCTAGGTGTCTTAGGTGTAGCTAGAGAGTCAGGCATCCCCATCCCCGGTCTGTTCACGTAAGTCCCACTGT
The DNA here is from genome assembly GCA_004026965.1 of Petromus typicus. Lineage (NCBI taxonomy): Eukaryota > Metazoa > Chordata > Mammalia > Rodentia > Petromuridae > Petromus > Petromus typicus. Next base: position 24,481 of record PVIR01001231.1, on the reverse strand, counting down.
GGGGCTCTCCACAAGTCATCTCCTCATCACAGTGAGTATGAAGCTTGGGGAATCAAGGTTCCAGAAGGTTCTGGTCCTTCGTGACCAACAGTGGCCACAGAGCTACAGCTGGGGGTGACCTACAGGAAGCCAACCTTCACTGTCCTTTCAGTGACCAGACTTTGACATCACTGACCAGGGCTGGCAGCCACGGGGTATCTGAGGGATTGGCAAAGCAAGCTTGGCTTGTTCTTGTCGCATGAGCAAGTGTTCCCCTCCTCCTTCCCACAAACCACAACAGTGATGGTCAGGAAGATGTTTTATTTGGGAGCAAAAGAGAAACAAATCCTGGTTCTCTTCAACTCTAAAAACAAAAAGTCTGTCTCCTACCAGTCCAGATGCAGGCAGAGCCCCCTATGAGACCCAGCTTCCGAAGTATTAGCAGTGGCTTCCAGAATGTGCGTGGGTCCCACGTGACCCATCTGTAAGAAAAAGAAAAAAGATATCACCATGGCAACCATTGCATTCCACCCTGAGTTTGCCAAGACACACAAAAATAGGGAACATTTTCTTAAAGAACACTTGGATTCTGCCTGATTTTAACCTGACTTCCTGCATCCATATCCGGCCTGGAGGGGAAAATTTTCCTCCAAGATTCTGGGTGGCTTCTCTACCTGTTCCTTTTGTGTTGAAGGTTGTCCTTCCACTTACCCAGGAGGAACAGCTACCTGGGAGCCTGCTCACCATCTCCCTACTCCTGCCCTCCGCCCCACCTTTCAGAGCAAGAATCCCCAAATCTAAACAAAAAGGCCAGAAAAACTATCATCTGTAAGGCAAAAAAAAAAAAAAAAAAAAATAAGCCTCCAATCTTTAAAAGCATCTGTTTGCCTGTGGAGAAGCCAGAACTGTGAACTGAAGTGAACTGAGGTTTCCTTGTCGTCTCAGGCAAGCGTGGCGGCGACAGAAGTGTTTTATTTGCAGGCATCAAGATGTGCAACTAGAGTCTCCCGTCTCCAGACCTGCTCCTGTCTCAGATTTCACATGACGAACCATCCACTTCCTTGTGATGATCCGAAAGAACATAATGAAAGATGGGCAGCTGATTTGGACAAGAACTCTCCACTCCGTCTCCCAGCTGTCAAATGATAAAGCAATAGACCTAAATGACAGATCTAAGATGTATCTACTAGGCTTAAGTCCAGACTCAGGCTATAAATCAAAGAGAGTTTTGCACATTGTTCTTAGCCAGAATCAGCTCTGGGGAGATAGACAGCAGGGGGACACAGCCAGAAGAAGAGTACGGCCCGCTGGGGTGAGCTGGGCTGGCCTCAGCAGCTGCGTGCCCCAGAGTCCTTTTCTGCTGTGTCCTTTGTCACTCTCCTTGCAGAAGCTGCTGAACTTGGCTCCTCCCTGGATGCCTCAGACCACCTTGGGTGGTTTTACTGCACTGACATTTCTCCCAAGGCCCATACCAGTTATATCATTTAACCCTGCAAGGAGTGGTCCTTTTTATATAACGTCCTGATGATGCGTATGAAGTGAGACTAAGCTTTGAGACTTGGCCACGTGCTGGTCCTATTGCTAAGAGGATTACAGAAGTGTGTCCTCTGGGGAACATATGTCTGAAAAGACCTTTCTCACTGGCCTCTTCAGTGATGTCTGGCAGGCCAAGAATTCGAGTTCCAAAGCCTGGCTGTAGCCATCCTCCCTCACGGCTGACTGCTCAACTCCCCCAAACTGAAAGATCCATCAGAAATAGACAAGAGGCATTATTCAGCAGCTAGGGTTTTCAATTTGAATTATTTATGGTGATGGCAGAATAGAGGAGGATTTGGGCTGCCTCTTATGGACCTACTCCATGATAATGTACGTGTCAGAACTGCTCAGCTTCACTTCAGCCTTGCTTTGACTTAGTCACTCAGGGGACTGTCCTCACTGACGTGGCCTTGCCAGAGACAATTGATTTGGAGGAATAAGGTCAAGTGTACTAAGCAGCTAAGTATTTTTCTCAGTGTCCTGCGCTCATTAAGGATGCACATCTGAATAATGATAGTTCTACTTCATGTGGCCAAAAGGGATGGGAAGATACTGCTCAAAAAATCTTCAAGACAAAATTAATTTGGTTTAGTTGGCTTGAAAAATGTGCCACCAAGAATGAGGTTTTTCCAGTCCCACAAAAACATTTCTCAATACCTGGGCAAAGCCCTTTACCCTACCACTACCTTAGGTAGTTTACACTGGGGCACCTCTGGATCCCCGTGTGCATCCAGAGTCTTGTCTACCTCTGACGTGGGCTGGCTCTCAATCAGGGCTTCACATACTGTCAGAAGTTACTGTCCCAGTGAGAAAGAGGCAGAGGATGGAATCTTCCAATGGGCTGGCAGAACAGACTAATTAGGAAAGGATATTCCAGAGAATGCAAAATTCAACTATGATATTGCCCCATCCTTGGACCTGAGAGAGAAAAAGAAAGTTTTTAAGAGGTTGCAGGTGCTGGCCTTGGAGTACTTGTTGTGGGTATCTGGGGTGCCTGTCTACGTGCTGCCCATGACATGCTCTGTGCATTTCGAGGGGAAGTTGATGGCTCCCCTTTCTTGGGGAGATGCTGACATCCGCCAAGCCCAGAAAGGCTTTTCCAGGTCGCTGAGATCTTCCAAACACTGGCGAGGAAAGTACAGCAAGAAACTGAATTGTAGTCCCCGGCAGTAGGACCCACTCGCTACCAAATGCTAGGCTGTGTCAAGTGCTTTCTCTCCGTGGCTCGGATTGTTCATCCGAGGGAAGGTGAAGTAGAAAGGCTCTTCCGCTGTGACTCTTAGCTCAGCAGGCCAAAGGTTTTGCTTTTACCCTGAGGACTTGCTGAGTTGAGGCAGCATCACAATGGGCTCCGCGCGCGCGTGTGTGTGTGTGTGTGTGTGTGTGTCCTGTCTTAGCCGCCACAGGCCCCATGAATCCGAGTCAGTCAGTGAGTAGAGGGAAACAAAGCCTGGTTCCAAGAAAAGAGGCTTGGTTTCTCCATCTGGGAGCGCCTGACTGGAAGCTGCTGAATAAACAGCACAATTTCCAGTCATTTTTTTCCTTTTCTGGTCACCAGAACAGCAATTCCAGTAGAGGTTTGTAATTATCTGTCACATTGGACAAGGAGGAACGTCACGGCCTCTGGTGACTGTCAGGAATTAGACCAACAGCTGCTGTGCTGGCCCCCGGTGACTGATGAGTGGTCCTGAGCCTAGGTGCCTGCCTTAGCTGTGACCTGGCCGTGGACAGGGACCCAGAGCAGGATCGGAGCAGCCCAAGACAGTGCCCCAGGCCCCTCTGGCCCCTCTGGTCCACATCAGTATCCAACCCTAAGTCCCTCTTCCCAAAGTAGGCCAAGGTCCCAGCTGTTGATACAGCCAGTCTCACGATTCTTCCTTGGAAAGACAAGGTTGGCCCAGGGACGAGCCCTTCAAGCTCCTGGTAGAAATTCACACAAGGGCTGCCTCTTGATGTTCCCCAAGAAAAACCAATATTCTTTCTTCTATGAATCTCAGATGTGAGGGGTCCTTGAGGCACTTCTCGATGGGAGCTGATCTTCTTTCCCAATTCTGAATTCAGGAAAAGGCTGCTTCTCCGAGGAACTAACCAAAGAGAGTGACCTTGGTGAGAATCGAGACCCAGAAGTGCGGTCAGCCAGTGGCCTGGCAGGCTGCACTCTCTCAGCGGGAGTGGGCTGGGAAGGTCTCTGTGGACACGGAGGTCACTGACTGGTGGCCTAAGTGGTTTCTCAAAGCACATGAGGGTGTAAATAGAAGCACAGATGAGGACTGCCAAGACCAGGATGTCAGAGTTTAGCAGCTCGAATATCCAGAACGGGCCACAAAGACTGAATTCATGGATTACAATCTTCCCATTTACCTCATTCACGTTCCTTCTTTTTAAATTTTAATCCAGTATGTGTTGATGATTTCTGCTAGTAAGTGATGAGAGTCAGCAGATTGATTAGTCAAAAGAAATCTTTATATAAATGTACATAGTAATATAAATGAACTTGGCATGCGACTTCTGGATCAAATGAAGTATATATTATTAACATGTTATCTTAGTGTATAAAGGAAAACTGACTGCCATATTTACCAGATGTTTTCTCTAACAAAACTTGTCTGTAAATATATAATCTGTATAAAAAGAGTCTAATTTACCATTATTTATGCAATAGAAAAAAATAAAAGTTTTTTCTTTTCTTTTGATGAGAGGTGCGGTTCATTCCCTTGACCCTGTAGGACAAGCGGACGTGTCTGGTGACAGTTCAGCGCTGTCGGGAGCCGTGGGTAAGAAACAGCCGGGGAACCTGGGGTGTGGAGGGACTTTGAAGGGGACGTTTGACATAGGGGAAGTCAGCCGACAATGGAGCATATGGCAAGAAGTAATGATTCATCTTCTGGCTGGGGAGCAGACAGGGTAATTAAGACTTTGCAGACACCTCAGCTAATGGCGTCACCCTTTGGGGAGACCATTTGCCAAGTTCCTCCCGACATTAGCATTCAACCACCACATAGATACACCTGAGCTCTGGGAATCATTCTTGTTGTTTAAGGTTCCTGGAGAATGAGAAAGATTTGATTCTCTTATGTAGAGAAGGAAAACAAAGGCAGTGAAATGGGAGGTGAGCCAGGCTGGTGGCGCCCACTGGCAAGCCCAACACTCAAGGGGATCACAGGTTCGCAGTCTGCCTGGGTAGCTGGGCCACTTAGCAAGACCCTGTCTCAACATGCAAAATGGAAAGAGGGTTTAGTTCCGTGTGAAGGTCCCAGGTTCAGCCCCTGGTGCCACCACCACCACAACAATAATGAAAAAAAACAAACAAACAGTGACATGACTTGATGAAAGGAACTAGCTGAAATTCTGCCTGAATTTGGACCAAGTCTTGGGTTTCTTATCTCCAAGTACCATGAGAAATTTCATATTTTCTTCCCTTCTCAAAAGTATTCCTTCATTTGTTTTCCTAAATGTCTTGTCTTTAGCCAAAACTTTGTTTCCAATTAAGCAAGCTCTCCAGAGCACCCTGCTTTAAGGGTTGAGCTTTGTAAATCTTCTCAGAGGTGAACCCATTAAGTATTTGTTATTGCTTTAAAAATTCTAAATACAGAATATTCTATGGGAGAAAGCACATTTTCTTTTATATTTTTCTCTCTGTTAAAGGGACCACTGGCAAATCCCAGTGAGATAATGATTTAGATTTTCTCCTCTCTAATCTACATTTTAAGACTTTTTATTATAATGAAGTACTTAGTCATGAATATTCATTCTCCTGGGTGACTTATCCCAGGAGCTTTCTGCACAACCAACTCTCACAGAGGATTGTTAGAAGAACTCCTGTCACTGACCCCTGACACACAGAGATAGTAACAAAGAAACATGAACATTCATAGCTCAACATTATCCCAAACTGGAATTAATATCAAAGATTAAAAAAACAAAGAAGACGCTCTCTTTTAAGGTCTGAACATACCTTTGAGTCTCTTTGGAATTCTTCCAAAATTCTGTAGCTAAGCGTATTTCAAAGGCTTTTTTTTTCAGATAAATGTTTGAAATGCCACAGTTAGAAAACTGCTATGACTTCTGCCTACTGTGGAAGTTCTACCTACACCAAAGAGCTTGGCTTTATGTGGCAGTGGGTGAATGTCTGGGCTGTGAGCAAGACCTGAGCCCAGGGGCCAGGCTTATCTACCACTGTCTGGGGTTTGCCCCAAGGACTGACACTGGGACTTGGGGCCATGCTCCAGCCCCCAAGCATAAGTTCCGTGTGACCAGAAACACTTTTGCCTGAGTGATCTTCAGTGATGAGGCCTGTGGCTACAGTCACAGTGGGCCCTTATTCCTGCATTTCCTAGGACTGGGAGAAAGATGAAGGTGCTAACTACAGGGAGCTCCAAGGCTGTGCTCAGATGACATATGTTTCAGACCTTTGGGGCTCAGCCCTTGACCCTGGCTCTTGTATCCTTTGCCTTCCTTCCAATCCTTCGTCCGATTTATTTTTTTCCTCTGCTTTCAAAATAGTTCAAAATCACCTGAACTTTAAAGTCTTCTCTCAGGGAGTGACTCTCAAACTATGGAGGTTGCTTAGGGAGCTTTATAAACTGTCCATGTCTTGGTCTTTTCTCCAGATATTCCATTGCTCTGTGATGAATCCATGGGTCTATGGTATAGTTTAGATTTTAAATGGTTCCCAAAGTCTCATGTGTTAAGAAGGTGATTGGATTATGGGGCTTACAGCTGACTGCCTGTTGCAAGTTGGGATCTAAGTGAGGAGGCCAGTCACTGGAGGCGTGGCCTGGGGCGTGGCTTGGGGCGTGGCTTGGAGGGTTTATCTCTCATCCCAGCTACTCTCTTGACCCTTCACTTCCGGACTCCCATGCCATGAGCAATCCCCTTTACCAAGCTGTCCTGCATCGGAATCAGCTGACTACAGAATAAAACCTTCATGAACTGTGAGCCAAGATAAACCTCTTCTTGTTTTAGCCGTGAGTATTGAATGTTTTGTTCTAGTGATGAGAAACTAAGATAGTCCGTGATGCAGTCTGAAGAGAGAGATTTTAGAAGCTTACCAGATGATTCTCACTGCAGACAGGGCTAAGAACTGGGACAGAGAACTCCTACTCTTACCAATTTGTACGATTTCCAGGGAGGCAGGCCAATCCTTGGCAAAGCAGCTCTCCTTGTCTGGTTCCTCGGCTCAATAGAAAAGCACATTCTAGGCTACACAACCAGAACCCGAAGCTGGGCACAACCATACGAACCCAGTGATTCTGACGTGCCTTTGAGTTTGATAGCCATTGGTTTAGTCACACTCTTCTCAGAGCAGTGGACGTCAGAATTAACTGAATTCTGGTCAGCAGCTGAATCACTGGGAACTCTGTAAGCATAAAGATGGCGGGGCCTCACCTCAGATCTCCTGATTCATAACCCGAGAGGAAAGGACAACCGCGGGGTGGGGGTGGGGCATTCAGGAAACTCCCAAGTGTCAGCACAAAGGAAGTGAGAACTTCAGCCAAGGCTGTGATTGGATGCCGGCCATTTCCTTGACGCGGCCCCTCAGGAATGCCCAGCCCTTGTGTCTCAGGTGTATTTCTGGAAGGTTGTCCCAGGTCGTCCCTGCAGTGGTGGGTGGACTCATAGTCCTGCCTTCTGCCCTTGCTGTGTCAGAGTGCGGCTGCCGGGTTGTCCTTGGAGAACCAAAGAAATGTGGAAGAGTGTGCAGAATAAGTGGCAATTAATCTAGGTAGCAGGAGAGTAAAAATGAACCCCCGTAATGAAGGAATTCGATGGTAAATGGATTATATCTCCATAAAGTAGTCATTAAAAATGAGCCCAAAACAGGAAAACTAGCAAGAATCCTGAAGAAGTAGAGGGACACCTGAGCCACATCTGTGCATGCACACACACGTGTGTGGGCATGTGTGTGTGCGTTTGGGTATGCATGCATGCCTTGAGGCATAGTCTAAAGCAGCTGGTAAGGTAAGCTGGTTTTCCCTCGATGTCTCAGGTGAAAAGTTCTTGTTGCAGTCCATTTTCTGTTGCTATCACAAAATATCCAAGACTAGGCCATTTACAAAGAAAAGAGGTGTATTTAGATCACAGTTTTGGAGCCCAAGAGCACGGCGCTGGCTCCTGCTTGGCTAAGGTGAGGCTGGTGTGCTGCTCCGTGGCAGAGGAAGTGTGTATGTTGAAGGGATCACGTGATGAGAGTGTTATGATTTGGGTCTAGGAGTTTCACCAAATGGCTCCTGTGTCCAGAAGTGAGACTTATAGAATATCATTCCAGCTGCCTTGCTGTTCAGTGATGGGGGTCTGGCAGAAGAGGTGGGTCACTGAAGCCACATTTAATCTGGAAGGGTTCATCTTGTCTCTTGCTTCCTGGCTGCCATGAAATGAGCAGCAGTCCTCCATCGTGGGCCCTTCCACCGTGCTGTGTCTGCCTGTGAGTGAGACAACCGTGGAGTGAAACTGTGAACCTTTCCTCCTTTACCATGAAGGTCTTGGATATTGTGTCTCAACGTTTGTGGTAACTAATCAATTCTCACCTTAACTACATTAATCCCTTCATGAGGGTGGTAACTTCATGGCCCAACACCTCGAAGAGGCCTTACCAGCTCTCTCTACCATCATAGGGGCAATTCAACCTCAGCGTGAATTCTGCTGGGGATAAATCATGTTTCAGAATGTGTTTGTGGACCAGACATGGGTCCAACCTCCTGAAGAAGGACCTTCTAGGAGCTTCCTCAGCTCCAGATCTTCCCACCCTTTTAGAATGAAGAGGACCCAGCCTGACCCTCTGTGCACTGGCACTTCTGTGGACCAGGAATTTCATGGAATGGTTTCTCCTTGGTCAGCATCACTGTCCCTGTACCAGGATTCTCCACTAAGGGGGGAAGGTCCAGTCTAGGACTGAGAACCTGTGTGTGAGGAAGACACTGGAGGTGTTTGCACTGCTGTCGTGCAAGGGGAGGACACAGCACTGTGCTGTGCAGCATCATGCACCTCAGTTCACCTTCAACCACAGTGGAGAAATGGCCTCAGCCATGTGATTAGCATGAGCTTCCTTAGCAATGCATCTGCTGGTTTTACTCAGCATTGTATTTCCAGCATCACGCACTGCATAGAGCACATAGTGGATATTAATAAATATTTACTAAGTAAACCAGAATGCTTCAGACTGTTCAGGTTCTCTAGTGACAGCCAGGAAGCAGAGAGAGATGAGAGGAGCTGGAGACATGATTACACTCTGTGGGGTCATGTCATGTGCCCCACCTCCAGCCAGGCCCCATCTCCTAACAGCATGCATAGCTATGAACCCACAAATGCTTCAGTGCAGGGTCCTCGTGGTGCAATCAATCCCCTTCAACAACATGAGACTTTTGGTGGCCAATCTAGATCCAAATCATAACAGCTGTCCTCAGCCTCCTGAGCTACTCCTGAAAAGGCCCCTGCCATCAGGTGGCACAGAGCTGGCTCCCCTGTCTGAGAGACCAGCCCACCACTGTCTCTGATGAGAGCCACAGTCACTTCCCTTGACTTGCCCCAAGGTCTTCAGAACCTCAACATGTCGCCTTCTCAGGCTGGGCTGGATGAGTTCTGCCGAATTCTCTACACAGCTTCCTCCTCTCATCTCTGCAGGTTTCAGCTGATACCTGTCAACGACCAGTTGACACCACGTGGCCCCAGATTCACTGTACAGCAGGTGCTGTTGAGAGTCATTCAAGTAACCAGCGAGTGTCTGCCATGTACCGGTCACACGGAGAGAAACAGATACAAGTCACAGGGAGTTTATAGTTTAGCAGGAGGAGACAGGTAAACCTACAAGGATACCTCTCCCAGGAGACCTGGGCAAGGAATAAATACAGAAGGTTGTGGAGAAGCAAAGGAGGGTGAACCGTGTTTAAATTTTTTAGAAGTAATTGAAGCACGTGTAAAAATAAAATAGTGGACTGCAGTATGCCTATCCTCTCACTTTAAACACTTATCCCATCATTCTGGCCACTTTCTGAAGGGTTCTGGTTCTTCTGTGTTTCTATGTTTCTTCTGATTCCTTCTTTCAGGCATTCTGTTTCTCCTATGTCTTTAGGTGCACTGTTGTGGCTGCCTTGATGTCCTAGACTGACTAGAACAGTCGATCTTTCATTGCATTTTGACTTTGGGGAGGTTCCATGGTGGCAGATTCAGTGAATACGATGCATGCAGAAACACTATAATCCTGCCTTCCTGTTGGGTGGCCTTTAGCAGCAGCATTCCCCACATTATTGCTCAGACCTTATAAAGGAGATTTATCGTGTGCATGGGCCCCACACTTGGGACACCAAGAAGTCGCATGATCTGATGCCTGTAAGCTGAAGACCCAGGGACATGAAGGATGTTAATTGAGTCTGAGTCCCAAGACCAGAGCACCAGGTGACGGCAGAAGTCCCAGGGCAAGGACCAGCGATGAGACATTTCTGCTCAGCAGGGAGGACAGGAAGAAAGAGGGCTGAGTTCCTCCTGCCTCTCCCTTTTGGTTCTGTTCAGCCCCTCAGTGGATTGGGTGGTACCCACTGTCTTAGTTACCATGCTTGTTGTTGAGATGAGATACCTGATACCCAAAGTCAGAGGAGAAGAGGGCTTTTTGGCTGATAGTTTGCAGATGCTTCAGTTCATAGTTGACTATCTCCAAGGCAGGGTGGCTTGGAAGAGGGGTATCATGGAGGAGAAAGAGTTCATGGTGGGTGGTAGAAGACAGCGAAATAGTGAAGTCGCAGAGAAGCAACATCAAGCAGCAAGTGATCACAGAAGCCCCCTTTCTATCCCTTGTCGTCTAATCAGGCGATACACCCTTAGGGGTTTCCCGTGATCCACATCCAGAACCTCACCAGACCAATGATGGACCGACGTAGTAATCACACAGCCTAACCCAGCGTCACACACTTGATCCCTGCGTCACACACTCTAGATCCAGCCACTTCTGAAAAGCCTTCTATGACTGCATGAGGCTTTGGGGGCACCTAGCCATGAAACACAGCCCCCCACACTGAGGAGGACCCTCTGCTTCACCGAATCCACCAGCTCCAGTGCTTATCTCATCCAGAAACACTCTCATGGACGTCCCTAGAAATCATGTTCGTTAGATCCGAACCCAGGCAAGTTGACAGAGGAAGTTACCTGTGGCAGGTCCCACCCGCAGACTAGCTTCTGAGAAAAGGAAGGTGGGCAGCATAGGGGCGGTGTATTCCAGGAAGAGAAATCATACTGTACAAATGCTCAGAGGCAAGGCACACTTGGTTCAGGGACTTGGCTTTAATCCAGGGGAGAAATAACAGTGGCTGGAATTCAGGAAGTGACAGTAGAGTGAAGAGAAGACAGACCCACGAGAAACAGGAAGGGGAGTCAGTTGGTCCCAGTGATGGATTTGGCGTGTGTTTTGATGTGGGGCGGTCCTATTTTGTGCATAGGTGGAGAAGACTGATTTTTATTTAAAGGCACCCAAGTGGTATAAGGTAGGCAGCCACAAGGGGCGGACTGGACTGGGCTGCCTGGCTTTGGTGCAGGAAATAAGTGGCCAGCGGATCCGCCTGTCTACCCTTCTAAACACCAGAGGAAAAGGCGGTCACTCCGAGAACTCTGTGAACAGACCTCTCCCATCCACTTCTTTCTTTCCTCTACACCTGGTGGCGAAAGAGAATACTGCAGCCTGTGAGGGGCGTAGTTGTCACTATTCAAATTTAAGAAGCGCCCACTCCTGTAAATGGCTGTTTCCTTTATTCTCTTTGACATCCGTCAGGCCTAGCTGCAGCCTGGCTCTACAGCGGCTCTGCACGTGAGGGGGTTTCATATCAGTGGTTCCTTGGAAGGTGGGGATGAAATCAAAGCCGCCACAAGAGGGTAGAAAGGCTGATATCTTACACGCAAAACAAAATGCTTCCATTGCCTACTCCTGACATTAGTGTTCCTTCTGATTTCCACTGATTTTCCAAAGAAGTTGAGGAAAAGCTCTGTGTAATTTCCTCAGGGTCCCGCGAGGCTATAACTATGTGACCCAAACTCCATCCTGAGAGCCTTGCTCTGCCCAGATCAGTGTTGCAGGCTGCTGCATATTCCTTTTAAGGTCCTTTAACAGTGTACTGATCTATACAGTGTGAATAGTCCCGCTTGTGACCACAATGCCACAACTCCCCCCTACACACACACACACGCACACACTGCTAAAGTTGGCCTCAGCTGGATTATTTAACAGATTCATTGCCAAACCTGGATTTTCATAAATGACTTCCAGGAAATGTGAGGGTTGAAATCAAGTTGAACTCCTGTGGTTTTGCCCCCACACTGAGCTTCCTCTGTGATTTCTGGAAGGTTTTGCAAGTCTGACTTCAACAACCTCTGCTGGTGGCTTGTTTGGACTTGGGGAAACTCCAAGGTCATCTGTCCTATTAAACCAGATAGAATGTTGGCAAATAAGGTTTCAGTGTCAGCTCACACAAAACCTGGTTTCTCCTGCCTGAGAAGTATAAAGTCAAATATCCATAGCATTGGAGGGGATTGTCTTTGGTTGGCTTTTAGAAGAGAATATGCTTTGAACTTCTTTCCCAGGAGCTAAAAAAAGAAGCAGTAGCGTTCGTTGAGTCCCTCTGGCGACTCACTGCCTTCTCCATGTGTATGGAAGATGCTGAGCGCTGAACAGTTTCCCACATCTTCGCTATAACCACATATTAATACCTATCACCACCACAGTGGATGTGAGAATTAGTTCACACATACTTGTTAATATAAAAAGCTTTGGTGTAAGAGGTGATGTGGAATGCAGGACCTTCGCAACACAAATTGACTATTTCAGTGACTGCTGACTTTAGTTTCCCAGTATAGTTTAGTTCGACTATATGAGATTTATATACCCATAGGGGTTGATACCAGCTCTTCCTTATGAGCCTCCATCTGCCATCCTATGAAACGATGAAGAACAGTTCTTGAGGGCCATCTGTTATTACTTATCAAGGGTCATTTTTTCCCATGCTTTTTCTCACTTTATGGATTATCTCTGGCATAGAAGCCACTCAAGAAGCTATAAGCAACATGAAAAGACAGTACTGCATTTTACATCTGTCATCTCCACTAAAATAATCATGAAGATGTACAAATAAATCTGTAGGGGGGAATCTAACACTGGAAATAAAAGATAGGAACCTATGGAGAAATTTCTAGTAAGCATAGGCCTGATGAGAAGGAAGAAATGTAATAGATAAACACCTCAGATGCTGCCTTCTGACCCATGACCATCCCGCCAAGCTATGAAGGGTCAGGAACCTATAGTCAGCTCAGATGGAACAGCCTATACTGCCTCTTTACTTACCATGGCTGTGGTCTTGGGGAGTCAGAATCTCTCCATCCTAGGGACATCTTCTCCCCTCAAACTCTTCTTGGAGGACACAGATTCAGCTCTAACAGCTGTTTCTCTTTAGAAACCATGGTGAGCAAAGGCTAGTGGAATGATATAATCAAAGCATTGAAGGGAAAACAAACAAAACCTATCCACGTCAATGCCATGATTTGGGATGGAAATGTCTCCAAAAGACCATGTGTCACATGGGCTTGGTCATCAGACTGACATGACTAGGAAGTGATAGATACTTGAACAGATGGGGTCTTGCTGGGGGTACCCTTGAAGGGGGTTGTGTGGCCACACCACACACCTCTGCTATTCTCTTCTGGGCACCCAGCGGCCACGAGGTAAGCTGATGTCTACCTGCCATGATATATTTATGGTGCCACAGACCCCAAGCAGTAGGACCAGTTGGTTCTATACTTAACCCTCCAAGACAGTGAGTCAAAACATATTTTCTACTTTTTAAGCTTATTGACCTCAGGTATTTGTTACAGTAATAAAAAACTGACTCACATGGAACATGTTACCAGCTTTCAACATCTTGCCATTGCTATAACCTGGGATGATGCGGGAGAGTCATTATCATGGTTTGAGGAAGGAGTTTGGAGAGGCAAGCTATGGAAACCCAAGAACAGGGTTTGATACATGCTTTGGGTGGGAGCTTAGAAGATCAGAATATGGAATAAAATGTGCAGAGTAAAAGCTCATGTTCATGAGGTTTCAGATGGAAATAAGAACTCTACTAGGTGTTGGAGTATAGGATACTTGTGAAATACCATGGCAAAGACTGTCTGCAGAGGAAGTTTCAAGGTAGCACAATGTTTAGAATGCAACATGGATGGCTTAGTCACTTTTTCCATTGTTGGGACAAAATACCTAATGTTTACAACTTAAAGGAAGAGAGGTTTATTTTGAATCATGTTTTCAGTCAGTGGTCAGCTGGCTCTGAGGCAAAAATGGCAGGTGAAAGAACCTGGCAGATAAAAGCTGCTCAACCTACGGTAGCCAGGAAGCAGAGAGAGAGGAGAGGGGCAGAGGGTGCCCCTTGGCAGGATAATCCACAGTGCTATGCCAAACCTGCACTGGCAACCTGGGAAGACAGAGGTGCCTGTTGAAGGAAGCTGCAGGAAGCAGGCAAAACCTGCGTAGGAGAGAGGTCACGTGACTACAGCAAGCAAGGTCACAGGACCCTTGGCCGTCCTCATCCTGCCACAGAGTATTCTGAACACCATTGTAGGACTTAATGTTTGCCATACCATGAGTTTGGTTCTGATTCCTGCTTTTTACTTCCCTATTCATCTCTTAGAATGGGAATGTTTACACTGGGCCATTATACCTTGGGAATATGTAAGTTCTTTTTTATTCTTCCAGAAGCTCGCCGTTAAGTTTGTCTTGAGACTCAGAGGCCACTTCAAGCTTGAACTTTGGAGCAATGTGGATGGACAGGTTTCACTGGCAGTGTGAAATTGACACGAGACTTCAAGAATCAGGAAGGTAAAACTATGGTTTAGATCTAAAATGTCTCAAAGGCTTAGTTCTAAGCGTAGCACAATTAAGAGATGGTAAAAACTTGAATAAGTGGGTTCTGGAGGGAGGTTTTGAGTCACTGGGTATGTGCTCCTCAGAAGTATTGTGAGACTGTGTCCCTTCCTCTCTCTGTATTTTTCACACCTGGTTGACTTGAGAGGAACAAATCTCCTCTACCACCCACTTCCCACTGCCATGTGCTGCCTCAATACAGGTCCAAGAGCAACAGAGTCAGCAGACCATTGACTGAAACCTCCAAAACTGTGAGCCAGAATAAACCTTCCTTCTTTTAAAGTTGATTTATCTTAGGTATTGTTGCAGTCGTGGAAAGCAGAGCAATATAGACAACTATGAATTTTATGTCCAGCAAAACTGAACACAATATTAGTGTATTTTTGCTGTGATACTTTTTTCTGGTATCTCATTTAAAAGGCAGCTGCATAAAGCAAGAATTATAATTTTATGTCAAAGGGCACATAAAATGTAAAAGCATAATTTGTGAAAAGAATAGAATGGGAGAAGAGATATCTGAAAACATATAAAAGTACAAAGTTTTTATATGCTATTAAAATGAAGTTGGCATTAATATAGAGTGTTATAAATTATGGTATTAATTTCAGTATTCATGAGAACTACTAAAAATAATTCAAAAGAAATATAACACATATCAAAGAATTAAAATGGCACATAGTCTTCCCTTTATTGTCTCTGCGTATGTAGATTCACCAACTACAAATCAAAAAATTCTTTTTTTTCCTGTTCTGGGGATTGAATCCAGACTCTTTATACTGAATTACTATCCCTGCTCTTATAAACTTTAAAATTTTGAGACAAGGTCTTGCTAAGTCACCAAGGTGACTTGGTTGGGCTCAAGATTGTGATCTTCCAGCCCCAGCTTCTCAAGTTCTGGGATTACAGGCCTATGCCACTGTATCTGTCTGGCTCACGAATGTTTGAGAAAAAAAAAAATCATCTCTATTTAACATGCATATCTTTTCTTATGTAGTTCCCTAAATTATACAGTATATCTAACTGGTATTTATACTGTATTGGCTATCAAAAGTAATCTAAAGAGGACTTAAATATATAGTTATATGTGTGTAGGTCATATGCAAAAAGGCATTCCAAAACCCTAGCATTTTGATATTCATGTGGACTCTTCAAACCAGCCCCTCAGGATACTAAAAAATGACTGTCTTGGGAAGCCACCAAGACAGAACAAGGTAAAAATGATGGACTTGTAAATAAGAGAGACACACACATTCTGGTTCTCTTGGTAAGGAATTTAGGAACTGCCCCTCAGTCTTTATTAAAGCAAAGCCAGCACCCCCCAAATCAACAACTCTCCTGAATCTGCAGGAGAAATGAGGTCACAAAGCCAGCAGCTGCGCCCCGCCCTGGAGACACTAGAGGAGACATGGACACTTACCAGTTAGAGGAGCAGAAACTGCACCTGCAGCCAGATCCACAGGGTCCAATGCTGAGGTAGGAAAACCTGACACATGATGGATGAACAGGTGGAAGCTCGATGTGGATGTTAAGGGGAGTAAATATCAAACATGCTCGTCCAGGCACACCTACAAGCACTAAATCTTGGCCCACCACATGCAAACTACCAGAAATGAAGAAAAGAAAATTCTGAGTACATCCGAAAGAAAAACATTCTCTTGTATGAGAAGCAAAGTGTAAGAATTATATCCAACCCCTCCATAGAAACCATACAAGGAAGAAGCATATGGGTTAAAATATTTGAAGTACAGTATTGAGAGAAAAATATCACCTATAGAATGCAAAACTGTCATCCTAAAGTAAAGGAAAAATAAAGACTTTCTCAACAATCAAGAATTGAAGGAATTTGTTGCCACTCAATGTTCCTGGTGAGAAATGTCAAAAGAAGATTTTTAAGGAGAAGGAAAATAATATATAGCAGAAAATTGGATGTACATTAGGCAAAGAAAAATACTGTAAAGGTAATATAAAGGTAATATCAAAATATATTTTTTAGTCTTGATCTAACTGCTAATATTTATTCAAAATAATAATGTGTGCTTGTATACATAGATATATACACATATATCATGTTATTTGAAAATAGAATGAGTCGTACACATACATTAAAAACTCTAAGAGCAATTACTTTAAAACAATTTTGAAAGAAATATAATTAATAGGCTAAGATATAAAATAAATACAGTCCTACATAGTACTCAATCAAAACAACAGATGGCAGAAAAAGTGTACAAGTTAAAAACAGAAACAGAAGCAAGGCAGGAAATAGAAAAACAGTAATAAACAGGTAGAAGTTAATCTGGCTATGCTGATAATCACATCAAGCAACAAAGACCTAAACGCACTAAAGACAGAGCTTGTCATAATGGATCAAAAACCAAGACCCAACTCTAGGTTCTTTATAAGGAAACCACTTTAAATATAAAGTCAGTGGATGGATTGCCATGCGGACACAATCCAAAAGAAAGTGGAGACAGCTGTTCTAATTAAAGACAGCTCTGATTTCTAAACAAGGAAATTTACCAGGGACAGAAAAGGCCACTACATGATGATAAAGAGGTCAATTCTCTAAGAAGATGCAGCAGTCCTTCACATGTATGAGCCTCAAGCAGAGCACCAGCATCTATGAGGCACAAAATGATAGAATTGTGGGAGCAGTTGATAAGTCCATGGTGGTAGCTGGAAATTTTCAGACTCATTGATCAGAAACTGGGAGATCCCATACTCAGAAAGTCTGTAAGGATCTGGGTGGATGGAACAACACACAACTGGGTATCATTCTAGTGTATAGACGGCTGCGTCCAACAACGGGAAGAGGCATGTGCTTCTGAAGCTTATCTGAAACATCTCTTATTGTAGTCAGGTTCTGCAAGGGAAGTACATGTAATATAGGACATATAAATAGAGAATCGCTTTATATAGTCATGCAAAAAGTCAAATGCAAAGAAGTGCAAGAGATGAACCGCACACTAGAGACCCAAAAACCCAGCTGGGGGCCTGGATCCCATGCAGTGTCCCGCACACATCCAGGTGAAGGCCTGGAACCCAAAGCAATGTCCTACATGAGACCAGCCAGTGGCCTAGAATGCATGATTGTGTCTTAGGCTTGTCTGTATCAAGGATGTGCACCCGGAAGGCCCAAGGCCAGTGGTGGAAGCCAGAAAGCCTGCACTGGTGGGATGAAGGCTCTGTGGCATGAGGCTGAGGGATCCATATTGGAGTCAGGAAGTTATGATGATGGTGAAGGTCAGAGCTCCCCTGATGAGAGAAGTAGCCATTCCCAGTGACAGTGAGGACCCCGAGCTCCTCTGACTAGGAGAACAGCCAAGTTCACATCAGGAAAACCACCTGCAGCAAGAAGTCAACAGTCAGTGATCTTCCCCTGGTTCACTTTTTGACACTGGCAACACTCCTCAAGGGGGTCTTCCTCGCCCAGTTCCGTTCAGTTGGGCTTTCCAAGTTGATCAATAATGAATCCATCTCAGACCTCATTCCAGGCCTCAAAGCACACCTTGGAAAATTTAAAATAATGAAATCATACAATAACTCTACTCAGGGCTTAATAGAATTTAAACAGAAATCAATAAGAGAAAGTAAATAGAAAGTTCCAAAATATATGACTATACAGTTCTAGATAATTCATGGATCAAAGATGAAATCTGAAGAGAAATTGAAAAAAGTATTTGGAACTAAATGAAATGAAAATATAGCTAATTTATCAAAATTTGTTAATCCAGCAAAAATAATGTCTATAGGGAAATGTATATAGCCCTGAATGCATACATTAAAAATAAAGAAAGTCACAAAATTAATGTGTTTCTGCCTTGGGGAACTAGAAAAAGTAAAACAAAAGTAGAAAGATGAAAAATATGAATAAAACAAAATGGAATCAACAGAGAACATCAATGGAATCAGAAGCTGGTTATTTGAAAAGATGAATAAAATCAATATCATATTCCATTAGCTAGGCTAAATAAAACAAAAAGAAGGAAAAGCACAAGTTATTATCTTTGTTAAAAATGAAATACAAACATTAATAGAGACATAGACCCCCTTAGACAATAAAAGGATAATGAAGCAAAACTATGAACTACTCTATGCTCACAAACTTGAATGCACAATTTCTTAAAAGACACAATCTGCCAAAAACTCACACAAGAAATCGAAATCAGAATGGGCTTTTATATATTAAGAAAATGGAATCAGTAATTCATAACCTCCCCAAACAGAATGCATCAGGCTCAGATGCATTCTCTATTAAATTCTCACAAACATTTAAAGAGAAATTATATCACTTCTGGGTCGGGGAGTTAGCTCAGTGGTTCCGGCGCCTGTCTTGTAAGCGCCAGGGCCTGGGTTCAATCCCCAGTAACCACATATAATACTGGGCGTGGAGACTCACGCCCAGCAGCAACCAGTACCACATACCACAGTGCTGGGTGTGGTGGCTTATGCCTGTAATCCCAGAACTTGGGAGGCAGAGGCAGGAGGATTGCTGTGATGTGAGTTGGAGGCTGAGCTCTGGGCCAGCCTGAACCACAAAGTGAGACCCTGTCTCAAAAAACCTAAAAAAAAAAAAAAAAAAAAAAAAAAGAAATTATATCACTTCTAAAATATCTTTCAGAAAATAGAAGCATTTTTCTTAATTAGTTTTATGAGGCCAGCATTTTCTTAATAATAAGACAGATAAATTCATTATGGAAAAAAAACAAAAAACTATCTACTAACATGTCCCATAAAAATAAATGTAAAAATTCTCAATAGAAATCAGTCAAATCTAGTAATGTATAAAAGAATTATACCATAATCACATGGGGTTTATTCCAGTTTTGCAAGGCTGATTCCATGTTTATAAATTAATTAATATAACATCATATCAATATATTAAAGAATTGTATGATCATAACAAGAGAAAGTATATGACAGAATACAACAACCATTTGTGGTAAAAACTGTCAGTAACTAGGAATAGAGGTAAATGTCTTCACCTTTATAAGGAATATCAACACAACACTTACAAATAATACTTAATGATAACACATTAGAAGCTTTCTCAGTAAGATAAGAAACCCTCCCAAGATTCATTTTTAATACTGTAATCCTAGAGGTTCTACTCTGATCATATGACCTAGAAATTTGTCTCTGTGGTCAAAGAGCTCAACTTTATATCTACTCCAGAATCTCCACACAGATATTTACAGAAGCATTATACATAATTGCTAACACTTAGAAATAACCAAAATAACCATAATATTCCTTGATAGTTAATAAGCGATGGTATGTAGAGACACTAGAGCATTATTCATTGCTAAAAAGAAATGGAATATCAATTCATGAAAAAACATGGAAGACAATGAAATGCATATTACCAACTGAAACTAAGCTAGTGTGAAAAGTTTACATACAACATAATTTTAACTATATGATATTCCAGAAAAAGCAAAAGCATGGAAATTGTAAAAAATAAAAAAAGTCAGTGTGTTCCAGAAATTGTAGGGAGAGAGGAATAAATAGGCAGAACAAAGAGTATTTTGGAAGAAGTATATAGAAGCAGAAGGTTTATTTAAAGGAATAACAGTAGAAACATTTACCAAGTCTTGAGAGGAATATTGACTTCCACCTTCAGAAAGCTGAAAAGTCCTCAGATTGGACCAACTCAAAGCAAACTGCAATGAAATACATCCTGAAATTCTCAAAAATCAAAGACAAGGAATTTTGAAAGCAGTAAAAGTGAGTCAAGGCAATCTTTATAAAGTGATTAGGAGCTTTCTTAGAAGAAATGTTACTGGCCAGTAGAGAGTAGACTGATATTATCAAAGTGCTAAAAGAAAAATATTGCTAATATTATTCTATCTGGCAAGTTGTCCTTCAGAAATGGAGAGATAAATAGTTTCCCAGACAACAGCAGTTACCAGAGTTCATCACCAATAGATGTGATGACTTCAGGAACACTGAAGGAAGTTCATCCTGTTCCAATGAAAGGACAGTATATAAAAGCATAAAACTCACTGATAAACATAAATATGTAGTTCAATATCAATATAGTAAAAACCTAATTACATAAAGTGAAAGACCAAATACATAAAGAAAATGTTAACAGAAATGAAAGAAGGAATAACCACATAAGAATCGGAGGGCATTGCTATGATTTAGATCTAAAATGTCCCCAAAAGTCTCATGTGTTCAGTCATGGGCCTGATGGGAAGAGCAGGGCTCATAGGGGGTGAGACCTGGGAAGCGTATCTTGTCCCTGGCTCTTCCCTCTTTTCTCTGCTTCTTGTCTGTCCTGGGGTGAATTGCCGCATTCTTGTAACATGCTGTTTTTCACCTTGGAGCTCAACCAACAATGGACTGATTCCACTGGGACCATGAACCAAATGAGCTGTTGTAACTTGCAGATGTTTTGTATTTTATCCTAGTGATGGACAGGTGACAAATATAGATTTCAACACCTTTATTTCATTTTTAATTAATAAACGTTTGTAGTTTACAATCACTTTGGGGAATGGGTACATGTACATAATGCAGTGTTTCTTTTTTAAATCTCCTACACTCCCATCTCCCTCTCTCTGCCTCTAAATCCCCTTTCCTCATTTTTATTCTTGTTGATATTATTACTCTTTCCTCTCATTTATGATGTACAATATTTACATTCACTGAGGTTATTAAGTTCCTATACATGATACAACTTTATTCTGTTTATTTCCCCTTCTTCTCTCCTTCTCTTCTACTGTTGGTCTCCTAGACTCCTTACCATTTTCAAGAGATCTATCTCCTTGTCTCCTCTCCATCATTTATTGTGCTCTTTGTACCTCTCATTTGAGAGACACTACATGGTATTTAAGCTTGTGTGGCTGGTTTATTTCACTCAACATTATGTTTTCCAGGTTCATTCGTTTTCATATAAATGCCTCTAATTTGTCCTACTTTATAGCCCAATAGTATTCAATTATGTTTAAATCACATATTTTATTTATTCATTCAGTCGTTGATGGGTATATAGGCTGCTTTGAGAATTTAGCTATTATGAAGTGTGCTGCTATAAACATTGGTGTGCATATGTCACTATACCATGATATTTAGCTTCTTGGGTAAGATGCTTAGAAGGGAGGTAGCTGGGTCATATGGAATTTCTCATTTTAGTTCTTTGAGAAATCTCCATACTAGTTCCCACAATGGTTGTCAGTACTCTCATTTCAATGACCAATAGGACATCCAGACAGAAAATCAGTAAGGAAATAGTGGACTTGAACAGCACTGTGGGTCAAATCGATCTTGCAGACATATACAGAACATTCTATTAAAAACTAAATATATATATATATATATATATATATATATATATATATATATATATATGATTGGACATATATTGGACCACAAACTATAGTTTTAAATTTTTTTTAAATAGTCAAATTATATCAAGGTATTGTTCCCTAAAACTCACATTAGAACACTAGAAATCAGTAACGAGAATAAAATTAAATGATGCACTGTAAAGCAACTAATAGGTCAAAAATAAAGAAAAAGTAAGACTTTAAAACAACTTGAGACAGGGCTGGGGATTTAGCTCTGTGGTTCTGGCATCTGCCTGGCAAGTGCAAGGTCCCTAGTTTGATCCCCGATAACTACACACTACAGTACCAGGCGTAGTGACTATGCCGACCAAGCCCATCAGCAATCAGCACCACACACCACAATCTCGGGTATAGTGGCTCATGCCTGTAAACCCAGAACTCAGGAGGCAGAAGCAAGAGGATTCCTGAGTTCAAGGCTACATAGTGAGCTCGAGGCCAGTCTGAACTACAAACGCAAGACTCTATCTCAAAAAATAAAAAGAAAAACAACTTGAGACAAAAATGGAACCTCTACATGTGTAAACATATGGGGTATAGTGAAAGCTATTCTAAAAGGAAATTTTACTGCAATCAATGCCCACATGTAAGGCTCAAATAATCTAACTATAAGAACCCAAATAGCCATGATCAGAAAAGAACCTCTCCATGACATATTATAGGAAAAGTCCCAAAGTCCACCACAAGAGCAAAATCTTCAAAGCTATTAAGGAGAGACAACCAATCACCTGTAAGGGTCGGTCCATTAGAATTACAGCAGACTTCTCAACATGAACTTTCAAGCCAGAAGAGCTTTGAGGGGTGTTTCAAGCCTAAAAGAAAACAACTTTCACTCTAGATTGACATATCCTGCAAAACCATTTCAAAGCTCATGAAGAGACATTCTGTGGGACAGAGCACCCAAAGAAACTCATGACCACCAGCACTGAAAAAAAAATTTCCAGGGTATCCTAGAAAAAAGCAATAAAACTAACTATACCAAAAGGTCCAATGGAATGAATACACAAGCTCAGGTGAGCAGTTTGGTAGAAGGGGAAGAAAAAGGATAGAGCAGAAAAAAAAATGCAATGATAGGAATAAACCAATACCTTTCAGTCATAATTGTCAATGTGAATGGCTTCAGTTCCAGTTAACACACAGACTGGCTCTGTCAACCATGAAAGAAAATCCAATGTGCTATCTACAAGAACACATTTATCCCCCAAATAAATTCATTGACTAAAATTCAAAATACGGAAAACAATTTTACATGCAATGAGAAGCAGAAAACAAACAGTAGTAGTCATGTAATTTTCAGACAAAGTAGATTTCAACCCAAAACAGGTCAGAAAAGGCAAAGGGATCAATTACCAGAAGGTAACAGTTATGAACATATATGCAGTGAACACTGGTGCACCCAACTTCATAAAACAGACAATACTGGACACAAAAGACCAAATAAACATCAACATACAGCTGATCAACAGATAGTAGGGAACCTCCATAACCCACTGCTATAAACAGATTGAGACAAGAAAACAACAGTGACATTCCAGACTTCAACCAAACCTTCAGACAAAAAGACTTCGTAAACATCGACAGGATGCTCCTCTCAACAGCTATAGAACATGCATTCTTCTTAGCAGCTCATTTCTCCAAAATAGGTCACTGACAAGCCTGCAGGTAAA
Organism: Petromus typicus; assembly: GCA_004026965.1. Lineage (NCBI taxonomy): Eukaryota > Metazoa > Chordata > Mammalia > Rodentia > Petromuridae > Petromus > Petromus typicus. Next base: position 1,058 of record PVIR01001231.1, on the reverse strand, counting down.
TGCAAAAGAACCAAAATTATCTCGTGGTTGTTATCAGATCATAGCACAAACTGGAACACAATGGCGAATGAAACTGCAGAAATTATGCAAATGCATGGAAATAAAATGATACACTGGTGATAATCAACAGGTCACAGAAAAAAAATCAAAGAAGTTAGATAATTCTTAGAATCAAATAAGAATGCCAGTACAACATGCCAGAACAATTGCTAGGACATGATGAAAATATCCTGGCATGAGGATCAGAAATTTGAGCCCAACCTGGGCAACTTAGTGATTTAGTGAGACTCTGTCTCAAATTTCAAACTGGGTTAAGGAGGGAGTGGGTCAAAATAATAGCCCTGGGTTTAAGCCCCAGAGTCATAAACAAAACAAAGACCAGAGAAGAAAGAATTTTCAATCTAGAGGTCTTTCCCAATGAAAATATATTTTTCTTAAAGAATTGCCAAGTAAGAGTTGTTTATACAAAAGTTGGAAGAATTTATCACGAGGTCCTACACTACAAGAAATCTTAATATTGCCCTTGAAGCAGAAGCAAATAATAGAGAGCAGGAGGAAAAATAAATGAAAAAGAAAACAGAAAACTGATAGAGAAAATTAATGACATTCCAAGCTGGTTCCTGAAGAAGATTAATAAAGGAAAAAAAGAAGATACACATTTGTATTATCAGGAATAAATTGGGTGATCCACTACAGATTTCATAGGTACTAAAAGATGATTTTTTTCATTAATGATGTTCTTACAAAAGACCACAGCCCCAGATGTCCTCAGTAGCAAATTTTACCAAATAGCTGAACAAACATTAATGATAAAAGTACACAAATTCTTTCAGAATGTTAAAAGGAATAGAATGATTCTGAATTTTTTCCTACAGCATTATTCTAATACTCAAGTCTTAAAAGAATACTAGAGATCAGTACCCTTCATTATCTTTTATGCAAAAACTTTAACAAGACTTTAAGAAATACAGTCTAATAACATATAAAAAGAATAATAGCACATCAGCACCAATAGGAGTGGAATACATCCTTGTGGTATATTTTTGTGTTTATTTTGG